>CAJNOL010000294.1:0-167086 GCA_905250125.1 Rotaria sordida
TATATCTCATGTGGTACTGGTGAAATTCAAGCAGCTGTACAAGATATAGACAAGTTCAAACATGACAAGCACACAGGAGATAGTTGTGCTTGTGAAATGATTGAAGAGCATGATGCGTGATGAGTGTGGAAATGTTTGTTATGCGCTGTAGAACATACGAGAAATGGTGAGTTGGGTGAAATCAGTCATCAGTGAGTCGATCTAGTGGGTGTTATAAAGAAGACAAAAAACACTGGCGAGCAGAACTCCTACTCTCAGGTCGAAATTACTGTGAGAATAACTATTTAGCCATCAGGTTTCTGCGATAAGAAGAATTTCATGAGTTTTTTGTAGCAGACAACTGCTTGAGCTCGAAACTTTATGTAGAGAGAATTCTAAATGTAACATGAAAGATATCGTCGAATCGGATAACCTTGAATTGGGAGAAAAATATAAAATTGTCTGATCCGCTGCTGGAAACGATGGATAGGTCAGATCTTTCTCTCCCCATTGTGTATTTTTAGGACAAAATGGAGTAGCTTTATTAAGTTATTAAAATAATCTCTGGGTGTACCTATGAAATTAATGGATGATATCCTCATTAGTTTTTGACTCGAACCTTGAAGTGAACTCAATCCTTCCAGTTGAAAACTGTACCAGAAATTGTTTAGCTTTATTCTAGTGTGCATAAAAACTTTCCGAATTTTAGCTACTATACTAGTGAAGGTTAGCCTTATTCTATACCTGAATACTTAGAGTTGCGGAAAATCTCTATAGGAAAATTCAACAAATCATTGTTTGTTGTATGAATAGAACATCCTCAGAACTAATTATTGAACGAAAAATTTCATCGAGATTCCATCAAATGGAAGAAAACCAACTCAAGCTTTTCACATCACCATGTCAGGCTTAGAAATGAAGGAAATTAGTGGGGAAAAGTGAATAATTAGAATTATGGAAAATTTAGCCTGATTAGTTCTGTTCGATCTTAAGTTGCCAATGGCGCTGTGTAATGGTTGTATTTAGTTTCTTTAATTTGATAAAATGTGGATGATATTTTTAGTACGATCAGCATTTGAGAAGATGTTCTAATCATGCTACAAAGTACAGTTTGTTATGCGACAGTGTGAACGTCTTATTTTATACTACACCTACACTCAGGTAACATTTCGATCTTGTTTGGAGTTAAATAACTTTTAGTAAGAAACAATCTCACAAATATACCAAAACTTATAGAGAAAATTTTAACTTGGTATGACTTACACAGCTGATAGTCATTAAGGGATATTGCTGATGAGTTTCTACAAGACTACAATGTCTGATATAGAAAAAAAAAAGCTATACCATGAGAAACAAACATTCAAACAAGACTCAAAAAATACGAATTTTTTTATTTCATTTACTGTTGTATTTATGATGTAAGTCTTTATGTCTAGATGTTTTGTTTATCTTTACAAATCAAATCAAATCATTTAAAAAAGTATCTTATTCTTACTGTAAGTTTATGTCGTTCGTATGACCCAATCTAGATTGATCAATATTTAGTGTAGTATTATTTTGTTCTAAGAGATTATATACTCATTATTAAACATTTTAAGATTAACTGGAAAGATGAAAAAAATATATGACGCATTGAGTCCTTTGACTCATTATTGAATAATAAATACTATGAATTTCCATGCTGTATTGATTACTTGACTGCTCACTTGCCTGAAAACTGATAATACCAGTGGTAATATTACACTATGAAGTAGGAACATCATACGCATATCAAGCTTATTCATAAAAACATACTTGTTCAAAAAATATTAGATTAAAGAAGTAAAGCAAGCCTTTGCATTATATCATTCTATATATGTATATGAATTATCTTAATATGCGGTGAGAAGGCTCCCTTTCTGTAATAGTGCAAAATATTAATCATATTTTCTTATTTTCTGAGATCGAAAAGTAAATTCAAAGATATATCATAAAATGTGGCTTTGTCAATGCAAACTTCAGAGTGGAAATATTATAATTTGTTTGCACTAGTGGATGTTCTGAGATGAATAGGTCTCTTGTTATTTTGAGAATATCTACTTTAATTTTTGTCTGTGTCTATATTGTTTCGTATCGAAAGGTTCGTCTTTTAATTCTCCACAAAATAGTATATAATTTCTCAATATAGATATCATTCATTGGTTGACAAGATTCAATGAAAAACACAATGCCAGAAAAAGAATTTTTCAAAACAGCTTTTTATCTAAATTGTCAAAACTGCAAATTTTATTGATTTAGTAAGGACTGCTTTGGAGTTATGTTGTTCTTGTAGATGAAATATAAATCTAGGATATCTGCTGGCCAATGTTTATTTTCTCGCATAGTGGGAAAATTATTCTTCTATTACGATCATCTTGAGTAATGTATGTCAAATTTCATGCCACGTTACTGTAATGTCAGAGGATGCGAGTATCGATATAGTTGTATATATCGTCTGCTCTAATACCTACACTTTTCTAATATTGACTATATCTAGGGAGTAAGCACAAATGAAATTTTATTTCTATTCTGTAAATTGTTATGCACTGTACTGGCAAGTGAGAGAACAGCATACCGATATCCACAAATAGAAGAGCAAACGACCCAATTTAGTCGTCACCTATCTTAAGCAACAGCTCCTACTGAAAATTTATTATCATGATATTAATTAAACAATGATGAAATATCACAGAAAAATAGAGCATCATTCATTTTTACTATCACTATGCATAAAGAGAAAATTTTCTCAAACTTTCTAGACGAATATGAAGCATTTCTGTTAGTACTTTCGGATTTCTTTCAGTGGTATTGTATTTAATTGAATTGGCCATCATGGAATTATTTTTCTATTGAATAGAGAGTCTTGGTGCATGTGCTTCTCATGGCACCAAATATGAAAAGGAGAGAATAAAAACTGTAATACCAGAACACCGAGTTGTTCAATATTACAGAACAAAAACGAAATATATATATACGTAATGTGAAAAAGAGAAAGTAAATATGTTCATTTAGGATATTCTTCGTCGAAGACAATGTAGAAAAAAAAGAGGGTGTGGGTGTCGGGTGTGCCTGGGGGTATGGGTGTGCCTGTGGGTGTAGGTGTCGATGTAGTGTCGGGTGTGGGTGTACGTGTCGATGTAGTGTCGGGTGTGGGTGTACGTGTCGATGTAGTGTCTGGTGTGGGTGTCGGTGTGGGTGTGGATGGGTGTGCCTGTGGCTGTGCATGTGGGTGCAGCGTGGGTGTGAGTGTGGATGAAGATATACACCTACACCCAGCCACACCCACACCCACCCACACCCACACCCACCCACACCCCACACCCCACCCTATTTTATAATATAGAAGCAAACATCGAACGGTATAGGTGTGGATGAAGAAAAGACCCACACACGCATCCTCTTTGGGCGAGCATGTGCTAAGACGATTGCTGTGAACTGCTGGCTGGATGAGAGACTAATTGATCTTCCATCAGTGAGTTCCTACAATATATATCATTACATTTTGAATAATGTCACTATTGATCGAGAATGCGATGAATCATCAACCGCCAAATTTCGACCCATTTCATCATGCGAATGCAATTGTACGTACTGTTCAACTTCGTCTTATAATGCAGCAAGTACATTTTTGCTCTTGATTATTCATACTGCGACACTAGTTCGAGAAAGCGATTAAATCTCGTTTTTTCTGTTTTTTAACTCAGAATATTATAAATCTATTCTAAATCCCATTTGATCGCTCTAAAAAGTCTTTACTGCTTAAGCAGTTTTGTACAGCAACCAAAAAAACATCTAATAGTTTATCGATGTGAAGCTAGCTCAACACAACACGACGAATTATCACGATGAGAGAAAAAAATTCCATTGGTCAAAAAATCAACCAATCAGAAAATTGTAACACTAAAATTGTCTGTATAGAGAATGAAAATTGCAACATAGCGGCCCCTAGTGACGGTACACTCTAAAAAATGCCAAGCGACTTACAAGACAGTGCATCCGTCTATAGTCTAGTTTGGACGCGAGTTAGTCGTAAGATGCGTCTTGGTTTTAGACACCTGGATAACAGCGTCGAGAGACTACTAGCGATTCTCTTGCTTTGGATAGGCAGTAGAAAGTGGTGCTTCCAATACGGGAGTCTTGTAATCAAGAACAAATAGTATCAATATAGTAGAAGGACATTCCACTGCGCTTAGTAGAAAAAGAGAGAAGATTATGTCCTGGTTCTGCCATTAGCGACTCTTCTATTGGTTTGTATTCCGGAGAATAGGACATACGTAGAGATGGCGTCACCTTCTACTCGCCATTTCAAACAAGAAGGACGCTAATAGTCTGAAGCAGCTGCTACATCTGGATCAAATAGACATTGATGCATCTCATTTTTAAGAACTTTGATTCAATAGATATTAACAAGTCATGTACGTTATCGTAGTCAAACATGTGACCAGCAAGTTACAAACACGGCGAATGTTTATATATTCAAAATACATTTCATAAAATTATATTTTTAAATAATACTTTTTCAAACAATCGAGTAAACACAATAAGTATTCAAATAACACATGGGCTAATTTTACTATCCCCTCTCCGTACGTATGGCAACCCTGATTTCGATCCAGCAACATGTCAGAGAAAGACAGCACCACCATAATTATAATTTATATTATAAATTGATTCATGAACATCTTGATGAAGTGCTTAGCATCAGTCATTAATTGATCAATTAATATAGAAAATAAATTGCTCATCAAATACATACTCAGGTGAAACAAGCCCGGTAGTAAATGGCCGTTTTTGATCGTATTTGACCCGTTTGGTATGCGCCGTATTACGGCCGTATATCGCCGTGTCGTAAACGATCGAATACGGGATTTTCCAACCGTTTTTCACCGTTTCTAATCGTATACGGCACGGTGATATACGGTCGTATTACGGTGCATACCAAACGGGTCAAATGCGGGCAGTTTACGGCCGTATCCTTATCATTAACGGTCGTTTACGACCCGCTCACGGTCATCGTAATGCTGGGCCTGGGTATATTTTGCTATAGATGTCGAAAAACAAATCAAAAATCTTTTTACTAGTAACTAAGTAAATATGTAGTTGCTAGTAAAGTAAAGGTAAAGTCCCACCCCTATTTGGAACACAAATGAAACACTTGGAACATGTTCCTGAACGAATCGGCGGCAGAATTACTCGAATCGGACGCTAACTTCACCTACGTCAACATATGAATATTGCTATTTTATATTTCGAAAAATGTAATCATTCAGCAAATCTTCTTAATTACATGTGGACAGGTTTTATAGAATAAAAAACGCACGATTGGCTTGTTTAGAAAAAATTTTTCCCATAGAAAATATATTTAACAGACCGATATTTCTAAATGTTCGAAAAAAGCTTCGAAACTTTAACTAATTCATAAAGAGACGAAAATTTTTCACTTAGAAGAATGTTCACTATAGAACCAGTTCAGAATACAAGAGGGAAAAATAGTTTTTCGGATTTACTTATCACCAATGAAGGATCTTGTCAAATTCAAAATATTAGAACATATGACTGTGCTCTTAAAAATATGGGCTAAAACAAATATAATGAATCTATTTTTACCGTTAAAAATCGTCAAAAAATAGAGTGTGGGTGAATGTTGGTTTTGACTACTCCTAGCCCACATCCACACCCATCCCCAATTCGAAAAATAAGCTGTTTTTGGAAAAAACTGAAAATCTTTTTCGTTTTTTATCAGTTCATGATATGTCGAACACGCAACTCAATGTCTTAGCTCACGTTCATGTGATGTATTTAAATCTTTTTTGTTGGAAAGAGTACATTAAGATGCAGGACACCACAGAGTCCTTTTTGTAATAAGCTCTTTTATTATAATATTAGAAAACACCTCTATAGGAACAGTGCCATGTTTTAGGGTTTTTTAAGTCACTGAACTTGTGATTCCTTCTTTCCACTTAAAAAGTAAGAATTTAACAAAAGGATTCTGTGGTGCTCTGCATCCTGCCATGTTCTTTCAAACAAACAAAATTACCTGAACTGAGAAATTTGGGTTGCTAAATTCGCTATTTTTGACTTTTGTTTGACCAATATCTTCCTCAAACGTCATGATATCGAGTTGAAAATTTCATCTCATTTGAACATTTCTGGGCTGAGATCGTTTTTTGAGAGAAGGAAGCCCTAATAAAACATTTTAGGGTAAAGTCATAAACGTTCGACTACTTTTTTTTTTTGTAAAAAGTTTCTTCTATCGAATTTCACGTGAAATAGCGGATATTTGAATCTGTTTCTTGGGTCGTCTAATCAATAAAGCATCAATAATTTCGAACTGTTGCCTCTCTATTTCGTCTATGAGTAGAAAACATCTAAACCAGTAGAATGTTCCAACAATTCTTCTTTTAACTTAGATTTGACCCTAGATATGATCATTTCAGAGCACAGTAGTTTTATAACATTCTTAAAACATGGAAAACTCATGTGTTTTGAAGTAGTCATAACTCAGACAAAGCTAAATAAAAACATGAATCTTTGAAAGATGATACTAATTTAGATGCCTTCTACTTCAGAACATTTACGAACTGAAAAGCTCTAAACTTCTACCATTTCAGGTGAAAGTCAGAAAGCTGTTTTCTAATCACTTCCTATCTAATTAGCACGATCAAAATCGATAAAAAAAAGTTTGTTTTTGTTCGAAAACATATCACAGAAAAATTAAAAGTTTTAGAGTCATTCAATGATCATTAGAGATGTTAATGAACGAAATTTTCGTGTCGTAAAATTTTATAAAATGATCATGGTATGAGAACGAATGTGTGTAAGAATAAATCTTCTTAATTCATTCAAAGGCCATCAAAATCAATGTGAAACTAACCTCTTATCAAAATAATATTTCCTGGTAAAGTAATTTGAATAAAAATAAGGAGTATTTTTTAATCAAGTGATTTCGTATAATTCTTCATAGTTAATCAAATCAATAGACATTTCATTCGAAAGAGGAAAAATTTACTGACACCAAAATCTTTTCTTTCAGGATACACATATTAAAACAAAGAACATACGATGGTGTTTGAATACATTGGTCATTGGCATTTAGCACTAATTACATATCAATGTACCAATTAAAATCTTTCAATTGAGAAAACATCTACAAGCAGAAAAAAAACAGATAAATTTGTCTGATGAACAATGCCATTTTTAATCCTTATTATCGTTTTGTTAATAATCTTTCATTAATTGATCACTCGTGTCTTTATCGACTTGTTTGTTCTTTAACCTTATTAACATATTTACTATATTTAAGAAATTCTTTTTCAGTTAACAATTTAAAATTAAATTGTGACATATATATTGTTTCTTTTTTCTTATTTCTAATACCAGTAGATAATGAAACAATTGATTCAATCGTACTGTATAAATCAGAATGACGATCTTTTTCCATAAGAACAAAAGCTAATTTTCAAAATATAGACCATCTTTTTTATCGATGCGAGAATTCTTAAAATTTCAGTTTAATTAATTCATTTTTTTGAAGAATTTTTCTATCAGCATCCAATTCAAGACCATGTGGTCGAATTTTCGGTACAAATCCATCAACTTGGTTTTTATTTGATATGCCACGACTAGCATCATCTTTATAACCCATACCATGTAGAACAGCCATACCACATTTTTCAATAGGTACTTGTTCATAATCAGTATTTTTAATTTCTTTTTCTTCAATTATATTTTCATCACTATTGAAATTATTCATAAATGAGCTGATAGAACCTTTTTCAATTGTATGTACACGAATAGTTTCATTTTTATTTCGTTGATTCTAAGTTTGATTAGATTCTTCAGTTTCAAGAATAAGTGTACGTTTTGCTTCAACATCCAATCAATTAACAATTTCATTTGTCGATGATGTATTTGATACAACAGTTTTATTAAGACTTGTTTTAAATTTAAAAATTTATAATAAACATTTGTTTGACCAGCAATAACAAGTTCTTTTTTGTTAACAGTTGATGTACTCATATTAATTAGAGCATTATCAAAAATCAATTACAAATTCGAATTCGGATTGTTCATTATTCATTATGGTAGATAAACTACATTGAATAGACGATGATGATGCAATAATATTACGAGCAGGTGGTTATATGCCACGATATAACTGCAGAAGAACGATACTCTCTACATTAAATGATCTAATTGATAGAGCACATCAAAGAATGTGGGTGCCGCGGTGTCGTTCTTGTACAGTTGTACCCAGAAATCAATTAAAAGATGTATAATATTAATCAGTTTTTAATCGGCTTTTAATCCAATTTTACTCCTAAATTTCTTCTACATAGTGTTGATCAAATTAAAAAAGATTGGGTATCAAATTATCAGTGAAATTTGAATGTATACGTGAATGATGTGTGAAAGAAATTATAAAAGGTATTGATACTTCATTAGTAATCGTTGTACAAAGAGTCCATTTATGATTATATATGATATTCAAAGCAGTCAAAATCTATAATAAGTAGCAACTGAGTATTTTCGTTATATCACAACATCGAATGAAAATGAACTGATCAAAGATCTTGATTTCTCAACCAGTACAGTTCATGTAATAGAATTTGAATTTAGAAGATATTGCTATTTTGTTAATCATAGATTCATTAAATAAAAAGGGTTTTAACTCTATCATCACTTCTATCAATGAACCTTATTCTTAAATCCCTTGTTGGCCACGAAAATGCAAAAAAAATTATCACACACATGAGTTCGTGTGTGGCCACTTGTTATGCATGTTCGTGGATACCATGTGAATTGGGAACAAGACTCATTATCTTTTTTTATAATTCCTTTTCAACCTGTACTTGCAATCTAAAAGACTTTTATTTTTTTTTACAACAAACCGTCATATATCACAAAATTATGGCGAATTCATCTTATCTAGATATATCGATTATATAGAATTAACTTGTTCTCAACACTAATGAAGATGTTCTCAAGATGGATTTACAAGTAAATTAGATCCAATGTAAAAAAAACTGATTTTTTACGATTTTTTTATGATTAAAAATTGTTTATAATGACACTACGTTAATCAAAATAATGATTACAATGTATCAAGGAATATTGGAAAAAAAGAATATAAACATATATTTATCACGTTTAATTTACCATAAAGAAATACTTCAACAAGAAGAAACAGAATGAAAGAACACAAGTATATATCTGCCAATCTCTACTCCACGCCTCATTTCTCATTTTTCACTTCTGATTATTAACGTTAAAATGGATGAAGAATTTCTGCTAGAAATATTTACATTTCCCCGGGAGAAAATCCATTTCTACTTATACTGTAAGAATAATCTATTCAATTTCTTCGTATATCTTATACATTTCTCATTATGAGGGTAGATATGGTTGATGTATTTCTAATCGAAAACATTTAGTGATGGATTCTGTTTTGCTATGAAAAGCGTTTCTCCTTGATTTTGTGTAGGATAAAGGGTTTCTGCTATAAGGGAAACAATTTCTCGATTTTGAAGGATATCGTCCAGTCCTCTATATGACAGCTTTCATAGATAAATAGTTTTTAAAAGTCCCAACGGTATTCATCTAAGAAAAATTTTACTATATATTACAAATTATCATGAAAAAGAACTCCTTTGTTCTTAAGTCACTAACAGCTGTTTGTCTCGTATCATCCATCTGATAACATGCTGACACTATGTTATGACATATACCTCGTTGCTAGTTCGTGTAAGAACTCTGCATCAAACCATTCTTTTTTTCCAGAACTACAACTAGCATTAATTGTAGAGAAAATATCGAGGGAATCAATCTGCTTCTAGACAGCACTTTATCTCGCAAGGAAGTTGAAAGGCAGAATGTATTCTTCCTTTTATCTACTTTGTTCTTTCTATTTATTCTATAAATAACGTATACCATATGTCGTCTATTTTTTCTTTAGTTATATCTATATATATATATATATATATATATATATATATTTGATTAAATAGTGCTTGCGGTAACCATGACATTCTAAAGTTAAGGTCATATTAAAAAGAAAAAAAGTTAATATCAATATTATATAGATATATATATATGTGTGTGTGTATTATATGTCTGTTTTAAATGTGTAAATAATAATTCGTTTTTTTTTGTTGAGTTTTACATTTACTTACGACCTCTGTTTTATTAATTTTTGATTTGATAAATAGTATGTTTTTTTTCCTTGAATGAATCATGAAGTCATCAGGCCGATCGGTTTGTCGGTCGTCCAACCGGGCGCGACGATTCTGCATAAGCATTTATGTTTTTTTTTTATTTTGTTTATTTATTTCATTGATTTTTCAGGAATGTCTATTGTGGTAAAAAAAAACAAATTAAAAGAAAAAAATTGTTGTTTTTCTTTGTTTTTTTATAGATAAAAAATAAATTTTTTTGAAATTAACTGTCTAGCGAATTTCAAGAGACACGTGTTTTTTTTTGTTGATCTTGTTCTATGTTTCATTTTTTATTACTATACAAAATAAATTCAATAATTTACAATGGGCGATAGGAGAAAATTACACGGTAGAAATTTTCTTAATGGAATATTTATATTATAATTAGGAAATTTTTATTTTTATTGTTTGCAGGAGAAATTGAACGTTGCCTTAAAAAAGTAACGGAAGGTGTGGATACATTTGATGATATTTGGCAAAAGGTAGACAAAAGATAAAAAAAAAAAGAAAAATTCTTATTTCATATTCTTATTGTTAAATTAATCTAGGTTCATTCAGCACCAAATCATAATCAAAAAGATAGATATGAACAAGAATTAAAAAAAGAAATAAAAAAATTACAACGTTTACGTGATCAAATTAAAGTATGGATGTCATCAACAGAAATCAAAGACAAAAAACAATTACAAGAAGCAAGAAAAAATATCGAACAAGTTTGTTAAAAAGAAAATCAAATCATTACATATTATTCTTCATTTTTTATTTTTAGAAAATGGAAAAATTTAAAATTGTTGAACGAGAAACAAAAACAAAAGCTTATAGTAAAGAAGGTTTAGGTGCAGGACAAAAACTTGATCCACAAGAAAAAGAAAAAGAAGAATGTACACAATGGATAACGGTAGATTAGAATTATAATTCTCTTTTTTTTTTAATAAATAAATAAATAAATAAAAAAATAAACAAACTTTTTTTTTGTTTCTCAGGAAGCCATACATGAATTGAATATTCAAATTGATAAATTTGAAGCTGACATTGAAACAGTATCTGCATCATTAAAGAAGAAAAAATCTGACAAAGAAGTAAGTTAATTCAAAATTTCATTATACTCACAAATAACAAAGAAAACAAAAACGAAGATTACGCGAAGTTATAAACAACTTCATATGTTTCGTATAAAAATTACAAAATATCTAATAAAATTTCACAATAGACAGATGAGATTGGTTCGTAGTTTTCTTGAATCGAAAAGGTCATCCTACATTCATTATTTTCTATGAAAATTAAAAATTAATATTTAATACAAATTTTTTTTTTGTTATATCCAGAAATTAGAACGTCTTGAAGAAACAAAACATTCAATTGAAAGACATAAATTTCATATTGAATCACTTGAAAAAATTCTACGTGCTATTGATAATGATGCACTTGATCTTAAACCAATACATAATTTACGTGCCGATATTGAATATTATATAGAATCAAATCAAGAATCAGATTTTAAAGAAAATGAATTAATGTATGAAGAAATTGATATGGATAATTTAACAACAATATTGGCACCAGTTATAGCTGTACCAACAACACAATCTCATCCTCTATCATTATCAAATGGTAATAGTAATAGTTTAAATTCAAATACAACAACATTAGCTGATATAAGTGCACCAACATTAAACATACATTCACATTCATCAACAAATAATATGTAAGAATTAAATGAAATATTTTAAATCTTGTTTTATTTGTTGTCATTTAGATCTGAACGTACAGCAGCATTTTTTACAAATTCAAATCATGGTGATAATGAATCAACAATGAGTTTAACAACACCATCATCAACACAACCAAGTTCACCAACTGCTAGTCCGGCTTTATCAGCAATTGATGATCGAAAACGAAATAAATCCGATTCGGAAGATAATCAATCACAACGAAATCGGTATTCAATAAACATTATTATTATGTTTTTTTTTTGTTTTATTAATAATATTATTTTTTTGAAAATTATCTAGAACAAATTCAGGTGCCAATGGTTCAACAACAAATATTACTTATGGATCTTCACCAAAAAATCCTCTTATACATCAACAATCATCATCAACAAAAACACCATTATCATCAGCATCTGTATTATCTGCAAGTGCACCAACACATTTTACTTATCCAACAACACCACCAGCAACAACAACAACAACACAACCTGTTTTACAATATTCAACAATTGTTTCACAAAATACAATACCATCAACACCAATAACAAGTAATAATTCGATATCTAAACAACAAAATATATTTTCACCACAAACAAAACAAATGTCAAGACAAACATCAATTAATAATAATGATTCAACAGTTATCACAAGTTCAAGTCAATCAATACCATCATCATCATCATCATCAACAACAACAACAATAACAAATTCAATATCAAATAGTTCTCATCCACCTTCATTATTAACAAATAATGATCGTACCGGTATAATTTAATGAATTTTCATAGTTCAAATATTCTTCATTTAACTAAATTAAATCATCAATGATCTTGTAAGCTCTATAAATTAGAGATATGCAGAATTCTCGATAGTTTTCGAAATGAAAGGGACTAAAAATTTGGGAAAAAACAATTAGTGGTCGCATATTTGATGAAAGTGTGGTTTCTATTTCACTTTCCACAAACCTCAATTTGCAGACATGTAATTCAACCACACAAAACATCGTAAGAGGATGAGAGTGGTATGTAAAAAATGAATTCGTAGATGATCTTGTTGGTAAATGGTAATTCAATGTTGACATTCACATTTGGAATTTTATCAAAATCTTATAAAAAAAATGAAAACTAAAGTCATTATTAAATAGCAAAAACCGCAGTAAACAA
Source organism: Rotaria sordida (assembly GCA_905250125.1). Taxonomy (NCBI): domain Eukaryota; kingdom Metazoa; phylum Rotifera; class Eurotatoria; order Philodinida; family Philodinidae; genus Rotaria; species Rotaria sordida. The sequence continues at coordinate 13,087 of CAJNOL010000294.1, forward strand.
AAGTTCCACAATGAGAAAAAATTATAGAGAATTATGGAAAATTTTTACTTATTTATATGTAAAACTTTATGTTCAATTAGAAAAGTTCATTAAACATTCGTATTTATATTCATATCTAATGTTTCTTGTTCTTGAATAGCTTGATAGTTATTTTTCTATAATACTAAGAAAATTTTGTTTTTTTGCTGATTTTATTTTCTATACTGCGACACAGATATTTAGAAGCAATCAAACTGGCAGGATGTAACACTAAGAAAAGTTGCCTTTTAAAACTTGGCAGACAATTTTCAAACAATAGCTCAAAATATAAAAACAAAAAAAAACTTATGCTATTTATCACTTTTAGAATCTTTCAACTAGAGTAGAATTAAAAGAGAGAGAGAGAGAGCGAGAAAAAAAACTTTACTAGAATATCTTCCGTTGGATTACTACAAAAACAAAAAGATTTTCTCTTCTATTGTTTTGTTTTGTTTTGTTTTGTTTTTTACAGGTCTATTAAATCAACATATTCTTAGTAATATATCTCAAATAAATACATCATCTTCAACAACATCATCATCATCATCATCATCATCATCAACAGTAACATTAGCTAATGGTACAATAATTCCATCATCATTATATACTGGTTCAGGACCAACATTATCAAATTCAAACATTCCTCTTGAATTATTATCAACACCTAATATTGATTCAACAATTAATTCTCAACAATCTTCATTACTTTCTCGTACAATATCCGATAACGAACGTTCAATAAATCTACCATCAACATCATTAATGACTAACGGTTCGTCAGATGGACATTCATTACTTGATACAAATAATTTTCCAAATCTTTCAACAACAACATCAGCAACAACAACGACAACATCGTCATTTTTAACAAATACTAATAATCCAAATGATTTATCATCAACAAATAATAATGTTATTGGTCATCTACCAGATCATCATACATTTCGATATTTATTATCACCATCAAATCAACAATCTATTCAAACAAATCGTGTTCCATTAACACCAGCAGAGATGCGAATGCTTAATAGATTAAATTCAGCTTACGCGAAACTACCATCATTATTAGAATCTGAACGACAAAGGTTCTTTATTTTGTTTTATTTTATAAAAAAAAATTTTTATTTATTTATTAAAGAACAAATGCAAATCGTATTTTTGGACGAAATCCACTTGGACATTCACAAATGATTTCATATTATCCTCAAACACCACCAACAGGTTGTGATACACCAGAATTTTATTATCGTTTAGCACCGGATACATTATTCTTTGTTTTTTATTATATGGAAGTAAGAAAAGAAATATTTAATTTAAATTTTATTGTTTTCTTTTTTTTAAAGGGAAGTCGTGCACAATATTTAGCTGCTAAAGCATTAAAACGACAATCATGGCGTTTTCATACAAAACATATGATGTGGTTTCAACGACATGAAGAACCAAAAACAATAACAGATGATTATGAACAGGTAAAATGAATTTTTTTTTTTGCATAATTATTATATTTTGATGGTTTTTTTTCTTTGTTTTAGGGTACATATATATTTTTTGATTATGAACGATGGCAAACACGTAAACGAGACAATTTTATATTTGAATATAAATTTTTGGAAGATCGCGAATTTTAAGTTTATGTTTATTGTACATAGAAGAAGAGTAAAAAAACAATAAAAGAAAAAAAGAAACGAATATTATATACATATATATGTTAAAGAAAAAAAAAGGCACTTTTATTTTAGAAAAAAAAAAGATATATCTATTGAATTAATCGATTGTTATTAGATGTGTTTAACTAAATAGATCTGATCATATTTTTCATTCATTTATGTTGTCTCTTTCTCTTTTTTGAATGTGCGCTTGGTTCATTTGTTCTTTTTTTTTTTTTTTTGAGTGTTGTTTGTTATATTCACTGTCACTTTATTTGGTTCTCTTCTTTTTTTTTTATGTGTATATCTATCGTATGTATGTATTTGTGTGCGTGTTTTTTTTTAAACAAACAACGTCCTCTTTATGGTCTGTTGAATTCTTTGTGTTTGGAAAATTTAACAAATGGAGATGTGATGATTTAGTTAGCCTTGATGACGATCATAGGATATAATATTATGATAACATGTTTTTTATGTCTCTGTCTCTCTTTCTATAGTTTTGTCTTTCTCATCGAACAACACACTGAATCAGTCGACATTGGGATTGGATGAGGATAGGATACACAAAAAAAAGATATAGACGGAAAAAAAGATGAGAACGTCGACCAGATAATAATTATGTACCATCATGTATCTTTCTATCATGCACAAGCAACCAAACACACACACACACACACACACAAACTCAGTAGGCAAGCAGAAAGAAAAAATGTGGGTGCCAAGAAAGAAAAAGAAGAAAAATGTACATCAAGCAAAGACGACGATTGCAAAGAGAGCAGTTGTATTATCTATCATTTGGTGTAGGCAATCGGTCGCAAAGACTATTCCTTTTTTTTTTTGTTTGTACTCTCATCCGTTGTTGTTTCTTCCACTTGATTATTCAGGATCATCATTAAAATGGTGTGTATATACATATATATATTAATTAGAAAACTGATGTTCGAATATCTGTTTTTTTCTTTGGTTGTATCTAGCGAGAATGTATTAGTATTCATGTTGGCCAAGCTGGTAATAATTATTTTCTTTTGTTTATTTTTTTTTCTATACAATTGTGAATAAAATACATATAATAGGTGTTCAAATCGGTAATGCTTGTTGGGAACTCTATTGTCTTGAACATGGTATTGAACCTGATGGAACATTTAGCAAAGAACGAGATAGTAGTCATATTATTAGTAAGATACTAATGAAATAATCATATATTCATATTTCGTATTTGTTTTTTTGTATTTAATAGAATCAATTTCTGGTTAGTATAAATCTATATTCGTATATTTTTTAATGATAGTTTAATGGAAATTTTATGGTATAGATTCTAAAGAAACATCATTTAGTACATTTTTTAGTGAAACAGGTTAGAAAGTGTGTTTGTTTTTTCATAATTAAAAATTGTACGATCCATGATATTTATTTTTAGGAACAGGACGATATGTACCACGAGCTGTTTTTATTGATCTCGAACCAACAGTAATTGGTAAATATTAAATTTTAATTTATTTAAAAATTCTATAAAATAGAAAAATTTGTTTTATTTTTATTCAAGATGAAATTCGTCGTGGACCATATGCTAAATTATTTCATCCAGAACAACTTATTTCAGGTAAAGAAGATGCAGCAAATAATTATGCTCGTGGTCATTATACAATTGGCAAAGAAATAGTTGATACTGTACTTGAAAAATTACGTAAAATAGCTGATCAATGTACAGGTTTACAAGGATTTTTAGTATTTCATAGTTTTGGTGGTTAGTAATATAAAATAAAAATTTATAAATAAATAAACAAACCAAAAAAAAACAAAACATATTATTTTCTATTATAATAGGAGGTACAGGTTCAGGTTTTACATCATTATTAATGGAACGTCTTAGTGTGGATTATGGTAAAAAATCTAAGCTTGAATTTGCTATTTATCCAGCTCCTCAGGTTAATAAACCTATATGATTTATTTAAATCTTAATATGTAGATGTATAGGTTTCAACTGCTGTTGTTGAACCATATAATTCAATATTAACAACTCATTGTACATTAGAACATACTGATTGTGCTTTTATGGTTGATAATGGTTTGTGGAAAATTTTTTTTTGTTTTGCTAAAAGAAAATTAATTTTAATTTTCTAGAGGCTATTTATGATATATGTCGTCGTAATTTAAATATTGAACGTCCAAGTTATCAAAATTTAAATCGTTTAATTGCACAAATTGTTTCATCAATAACAGCATCACTTCGTTTTGATGGTGCATTAAATGTTGATTTAACTGAATTTCAAACAAATCTTGTTCCTTATCCACGTATACATTTTCCACTTGTTACTTATGCACCAATTTGTAGTGGTTGGTCTAGTTTTTAAAAGATATTGATTGAAATGAAAATGCTTTTTCTTTTTCTTTTAACTTAGCTGAAAAAGCTGCTCATGAAGCATTTAGTGTTCAAGATATAACAAATGCTTGTTTTGAACCAGTCAATCAAATGGTTAAATGTGATCCACGTAATGGAAAATATATGGCTTGTTGTTTATTATATCGTGGTGATGTTGTACCAAAAGATGTTAATACTGCTATATCAGCTATAAAAACAAGACGATCTATACAATTTGTTGATTGGTGTCCAACAGGGTTCAAAGTTGGAATTAATTATCAACCACCTGTTGCTGTACCAGGTCTTTCTTTTTCTCAATTTATTTTCTATGTCTATATATATAAATCATTCTTTTTCGCTTTTGTTTTGTCTAGGTGGAGATGTAGCAAAAGTTCCTCGAGCTGTTTGTATGATATCAAATACAACAGCTATTGCCGAAGCATGGGCACGTCTTGATCATAAATTTGATTTAATGTATGCTAAACGAGCATTTGTTCATTGGTATGTTGGTGAAGGTATGGAAGAAGGTGAATTTGCTGAAGCTCGAGAAGATTTAGCTGCTCTTGAAAAAGATTATGAAGAAGTTGGTATTGATACTGTAACTGACGATGTTGGTGAAGCTGAAGAATATTAAATCAAACAAAAATGAACACATCATCTCATCTACCTAATCTCGTTTGTGTGTAACTAAAATATTTTAATCATTCTACATGATATAAATAAATAAATCACTTATTTAACCATTGAAAACAAAAAAGAAAAAATCATCATATTTATATATCATTGGTGTATGTTGTTTTTCAAAACTGAAAATAATGTGTACAGAGATACACAAGAAGAAAAAAAATACACACACGTACACATACAGATAAATAATCACGCCGTCAAAAGAAACAAAAACAAATCTATCTCTGTTGTTTTCCATACTTTACACTACAAAACAAAAAGATTTTCTTTATTGTTCAGTTTTTTCTTTTCTTTTCTTTTTTTCGATGGCGATGATAAGCATACACAACATACATACACACACAGATATATAAAGTATAGGCATCCAGAAACCCAACGATAATCAACAGAAAAAAAACCACACACACACAACAACCGTGTAGGTATGAGCACACAAGCACAAAAAAAAAAAGAAAGATAATATAACTGTTGGTTTTTTTCTTTTAAGTTGTGAATAAATTAGGGAGTTTTTTTTTAATAAACGAAAAGAAAACAGAAAACAACAAAATAAAATGAGTGAACTGCACGCACGCACGCAAACACACAGCAGATAATAAAAGCTGACACACACACACACATAATCGCTTAATAAATAAATAAAGGAAAAACAGCGGCGGCGGCAGTAATAGTGGCAGCATAAAAAAAAACAGAAAACACAGTTTGGAACACAGCAGCAACTCACAAAAAAAAAAAAAAGAAGAAAAAGAAAAAAGTCGACACAGAAATCGAGAGCCATGAACACATAAACAAAACATACAGGGAATTCCTTCTCCTTTTTTTTTACGCGTTTTTTTTCTACACAAGTCTCTTTGAGAAACACGCACACACACACACACACAACATAAGAGAACCAAAAGAAAAGTATATATGTTCGAATCCTAAATTTTTTTTCTTTTTTTCGAAGGAAACAAAAACAAAACTGAAATGATGGCGAAAAGAAATGAAAACGAGAAATAGACAGTTAAAAACTTATACTCATATTACAGATCTTTATTTTTCTTTCCACAGAGATATAACACGATGTTTTTTTTTTCTTTTCTATTACTGTTCTTTCATTTGTGTTGAACATTTGTGTTTTTTTGTCATACTACGAATTACGACGTGGTTTTTTTAATTCAACCTTCAGTCGTTTTGAACCAACGCTAAATCCATCCATACTTGATATCGCTAAAAAGAAAAGAAAACGAATTTAATTATTTGATTAAAATCAATAATAACAATAAATATATTATCAATTAAAATTTATGCTTTCAAATATAAATTTATTGATGATGATGATTATAGATCTCAAGGGAATATTAAAATAAAACAACAATGTATATATGATATGAATTTAAGATGGTTTTTTATTAGAAAAAAGTTTTATTTAAAAGAGTAAATCTAAGTAATAAAATAGTTATGCATTAAGTAAATTTTTTTTATGGAAAATTAGGTTTTCAATTAGTCTAAAAACAGAGTTTCTGAAAACTTGTCATGTAAAATTATAAATTTGTAAAATAATTTCATCTTTTCACAAGAAAAAAAAAACAAAAATATATTTTGAATTTTATAATTAATGTTTAAAATATTTGTTCAAAATCAATAATCGTCTACTAGAAAAAACAATTTCAATTGTCTGTTATTAGGTGTTTTTATCGAATGAAAATAAAATCCAAAACAAAAATTTATTTCAAGATTTTCTTCGTTATACTAATAAGAGAACTACTCGAACTGTAATCCGTTATTTGAATTCATATTGGATCTACAATACAGTCACGGTAAAACTAGAAAAATCCTAATAGGGTTCGTATCCTATAGGCTACTAGAGCCAAGTTATGATTGTTTTATTGAATTTTCGACTCGTCTTTAAGTATTTGCTGAATAATCAATGAGTAAAATTTCAGGTCGAAATTCTATTCATTGATTGTTCGGTATATACTTAAAGTTAGATCGAAAATTCAGTAAAACGATCATAATTCAACTCCAGAAACTCATCATCATGAATCTTTTAAAGTTTTTTCTAATCTTACTAAGACTTCCTTGTTTGGTCAATGTGAACTCAAACGGTGATTTACAGTTCGAACTCTAAAGACTAGTTTCTTGAATATCTCTTTCTTTTTTTTTTACCTTGTTGAGCTGACGAAGGATTATCATATGAAACAAAACCAAAACATTTCGATTGATTTGTTTTTTTGTCAACGAATACCTAAATAAAAATTAAAATAATATCAACAAAATAAGATTAACTATTTATTACCTTTGCCGACAAAACATTACCTAAAAATATCATTTAAATAAAAATAATAATTAAAAGAAACATTTTTTATAAATCAAAAAAACAAAAAAATTTAGATAAAAACTTACCAAACTGAGAAAATAAATTCATTAATGATTGATCATTTGTTTCTTGTGGTAAATGACAAATAAATAAATTGGAATTTTCAGGTCCGATTTGTTGTTTACCACTTTTTGTTGTACGATATGCTGGATTAGGTGAAAAACGCATTGCTGATAAATATGATGAATTATTTGAAAATGGTAAATAACCATCATTACGTTCATAACGATCATTAAACATATTTGATGTTGTTGGTGGTGGTGGTAATGGTCCATTTTGTTGTTGTTGTGTTAAAAAATTTTGTGTATGTGGTGATGATGGTGAATTAACATATAAATGATTACCAAATGGTGGTGGTGGTGGTAATGGTGGTGCTACACGTGAATTAATCATTGATGATGGAATTTGTTGTGTTGGTGATGATTGTTGATAATAAAATGATGATAAAATTTGTTGTTGTTGTTGTTCATTTGTTGGTGGTAAAAATGGATTTTGATAAGATGGATACGTTGATGATGGTGGTGGTAATGGTGGTGGTTGTAATTGTAAATCAGCAAAACGTCCAACCATTTGATCTAATGTTAATTTTGATTCTCTTGGAATCATTGAATTATCTAATGATGATGTTGATGATTGTTGTTGTTGTTGTTGTTGTTGTTGACGTGTATCAAGTAATGAATTATTACGTCGATCTATATCACTTGAAAAAAGTACAGATGATGGTGATGGATCATATAATGAATCACTAAAACATGATGACATTGGTGGTAACTGTTGAGGACAATATGGTGATGAATCATTTGGAAATTGAAAACGCCCTGTTTGTCCAAGATGATTACCATTTAATAAAGCTGCTGGTGATGATGGTAATGGACTAAAATCATTATTATTATGATTTGTTGTTTGTCTTGGATATGGTAATTCATCACCACATATATCACTACCAAATGGTTCCGATGGCCATGAACGATGTTGTTGAGGATGAACAGGTGAAAATATTGATTCATTCCAATGTTGATCAAGTACTGATTGATTTGATGTAGGCCATATAGGCGGTCGATTATGAAATAATGTAAAACCATCAGTTGGTTCACCACCTCCACCATTATTATTTGGATTATTATTATTTCCGCTAACGCCACCGCTTGTGACCGTCATTGCGGACATGATGTTCCGTCTTGTTTTTTGGGGAGGCTGGCCAACTTACACCCTTACTCACTCAAAATCTAAAATAAATAAATAATAATAAATATATATATTTATATATAAATAATTGAATTTTTTTGTTTCTTTTCTCGATAATTTATTTATTTCTGTTAAATTTTGTTTTTTTCTTCTTTTTTGATGAAAATAAATAACTTACATACATACAAAAAAAATAAATAAAAATCTCGAATTTGTTTATTTCAGTAAATTAAATAAAAATAAATAATAAATTTTCATTTTTTATATATTTAACTATTCTATTGAATTAAACATGATATACATTTCCATTTTATATATATTTACTATCTTTGGTAAGCACAGTCGTTTGCTAACTTAGATAAAAATGAGATTGCACTCGATCTATATAGTTCATTTCGTTTTTTTTTCTATGTATAACATATAAATGATGACGATAAAGATGAAGTCAGGCGAGGGAAAGACACATACATATTACAAAGCGAATGAAACCTTGGCTTAGTAGTCGATGTATTCGATTTCTTCTTCACTTTCTCTCTCTTTTGTTAGCCCTCGTGCGCTTTCAGTTTCATATATATATATAAATATATATATGCATTCGGGTACAACGCAACATAAGAAAAAAAAACGAAAGAATCGAATGTGCACACAACACGCTTGGAAACCGTTGGTTGAGCGCGATGTGCACATCGAAACAAACAAACATGCACACAAACACGCACACCGTTTATGTTTATTTCTTCAGAGACAACGAACAAAAACAAAAATGGTAGAAAGAAGAAACATAAAGAAAAAAAAAATTTTTTTTTTATTTATTACTATTAAAAAAAACAAAGAAAAATTTTCTTCTTTTTATTCTTTAGTATCTAAATATAAGTTTTTTTTGTAAATTAATCATGTGTTATTTTATTTTTTTGACAAAACTCCATTATTTTTTTTTTCAAACGTTTTATTTGTCGCTCCGTATGATGAAAATACATTCATTGGTTGACTATATTTTACCCGTATTGTTTTTCAAGGAGGAGAAGAAGAAAAAAAACGAGAAGAAAAATGGAGGAAAACGACAACGTTGAAATTGGACTTGTGCCAAACAGATACAAACTCATATAGTCATATTCGAAAAGATATATGGATGATGATGATTATATTCTGACATCTTTGTTGTTGTTATTGTTTTTTGTTTTTAGATTCGCATTTTTTATTCTTCTTCTCCCTTTATCCCATAATTTTTCATAGATGGCTGCACTCAAACCTCTTCTTGATGCCGAATGTGGTACAACAAACCCGTTGATTAAGTTAAGCCAATTCTATACACGTGATAATACACTTGTTACACAAGTAAATCTTTTAGATTTATTTTATTTTATTTTTTTACTTTTATTTCTTTTTTTTTTTGTTATAGGATGGTCTTATTAAACCAGCAACAAATAATTTTACTGTATATAAATATTTGATTTATGTTAATTTTTATTTTATTTCTTTTGAATGTTTTTTTTTTTTTTTTGTAGAATGCGAATCTAACTGGCGGAAGTAATGCAACTATTGATGAACTTGTTAATGAATATCATCGGCCTATAGCAGCACCAAATACATTTCATCTTGAAGGTCTTTTAACCGGTTTACGTTTAGCTGATGATACTATTGATAATACAAATAAACATGGTATTTAATTTTGTTTTATTTTAATTCGAATTTATTTTGATATATTTAAGAATATGAATGGACGACACAATTTCTTGATTCACTTACAAATGATTTTTCATCTTTTTCAACAAATACAAAGACAAATAATAATTTTTCATCATCAATGATTCATCCATTATCAAATCAACAAATACAAACATCACAAAATATAATTAATGATTTTAATATTCAACAACAACAATCACAATGGATGCCATGGAATGAACAAACTTATATGTAAGATAAATTTTTTGTATGAAAAAAAAAAAAAACACTTAATTATAGATTAATTAAATTTTTCTTTTTAAAAATTAGATTAGTTATGAATTTTTCGTATGTCTATTTGAAGGACATTTTTCTTTTATGAAGTACTTTATTTACAAAAGAAAAGAAAAAATTAATATCTATTTTGATTTTTATGTTTAGATAAAAAAAAAAAAAAGAAAGAAAGAAAGATGAATAGAAAATAAAATATGGAATATTTTTCTTTGGTAAAAAAATAAGTTTACTATTTATAGGAATAAAAACAAAGAAAAATCGATGACCTTTTTACATAGAATAGAAAATCACTGAATAAATGATAAAACCAAAACAAAAAAAAACCATAAATAGCTAATGGTCACAATGACCTTTGCTTATAAACCTTACTTAAGGTTTGGACTAATTGATTAATATATAGAAATGTTTTTTTTTGTCAATATTTTTCTTAATATAATTTCAATATTATGTTTTTTATAGTCCTTCGACTTCAACTTTTCCACTAAATTCTAATTCTACTTTTCTCGATCAACAATCATCAACTGTTGATACAGGATTTGACAATGATACTGTCAAAGCTGCACAAAATATTTTTGCACTTTTACAAGAAACTCAATTTGCAGCTGATAGTGAGGTAAAATTTTGAAATAAAAAAGAAAAAAACAATTCATCGAACTTTTAATTTTTGTTGTTTAGTTTAAAGATTTCGTTGAAAATGTAGCTGGCGGTATTGGAGAACAATCCACCGTCGATGCAAAGAAGCAAGAGGCTACAGGCGAGACGAAAGTAAAAAACAAAAACAAGTTTTTTTTTTTGAATGTCATTTATTATTTTTAATAAAATTCTTTTAGGATGTAACAGTAGATAAATGGATCAATGAATTTTCTAATGACTTATCGAATGAAAGTGAATGGCAACATGATTGGGCAGCTGATGCTGCTAATTTATCATCACTAGACGAGTAATAATGAAAAAAAAATTATCATATTTATATAGTTATATTGTTCTTTTTTTTTTTTTTTGCTTTTAGTCAAATTCCTCGTTCACAATCATGGCTTCGTCATCTTATGGATAATGATGATAGTTATTCTGAATATAAATTTTCGAAAACTAATGTATTTCTTGATCATTCAAATCCATTTGAAGAAGGTCTTAAACGTTTACAAGCTCATGATATTGTTAATGCTGTTCTATTATTTGAAGCTGCCGTCCAAAAACAGCCGAATCATGTTGAGGTAAAAATAACAAATACATATATATATATATAATGTAATTTTCAAATTTTTTTCTCCGTTGTCACAAATATCTTAACAAGAGTTTAAATAGTTATTTGAATAGAGAATACTATTGACAGGAAAAATTTTCGAAGAGAAAAATGACTAGTCGTTTTTCTCTAAGGATAGGACATCTGAAAAACTTGGTTTTCCAGAAGTTCTATATTATCCTCGAGAACTGAACAAATATTTTCCTCTTCGACAAGTCTTATTTATATTTACAACAGATGAAAAAGAAAAAACAAAATAGAAAATAATTCTGGTTGAATAAGTTTGCAAATTGTTATACAACAATGTTTTTCTTATTCAGACAAAATTATTCATGCGATTTAATAGAATTAATAACATTATTTGTTCTTATATTGACATGTTTATTTTTACTCTATAATTTATTAATAATTAAATACATGAATTAGATGTTCATTAAATATCCTAAAAAAAAAATGAATATAATACTTAATCAATTTTTTTAAGTTGATTTCAAATAGAGAACAATATTTTCTTAATTATTTAACAAAGAAAAAAAATCACAGCAAAAGTATCGAAAAGAAGAAGAATAATATCAGTAGAACGTTCGATGCATATTATATATAATTTGATTCTCGTTTCAATTGAAATCGTTCGTCAATAATTATTTTTAAGAAAAAAAAACCAATATTCTTTAAAAATAAAAATTAAATATTAAAATTTTCCTACTATGAAGATTTATTCTTATAATAACAAGTAATCAATACTTGTATCCATAAACTACTTAAATATCATATAAGAATTCTCGAAATCAAACAATTTTCGATTGTATCATAAGAGTCTGTGTCAGAGATGTCTTAAACCCAGATTTTTTTGGTCCCGATCTAAAGAAAACTAATTCAGACTTTATTCGTATTACATTTAAAAAAAATGTTTCAATACTCATTTTTTGATTTATTTAGTCGATACACGAGTGCCTGACTGGGGATCTCCAAACTTGAAAAATTTTCGTTTTCTCTGCTCACTAATCGATGCAACAACAGTCGGGACTCGCACCTTTTTTGGGTCATCTACCTTGTATTATGTGTTGATTAATAAGATTTATTCACTTAAAACTATAGAATAATTTTTTTTTCTTTCCTAGTCCATGCTCAATATTGATAGTATATATATTAAAGGAAAGAGAAAACTTATCTATTTCTATAAATAATTTTCTATTTATTAGGCATGGCTTTATCTTGGTATAACTCAAAGTGAAAATGAACAGGATGGTCCTGCTATATGTGCATTAAAAAAGTAAGAATTTTTTGTTTTGTCTATCTTGAGATTTTTTATTTTACCTTTTTTTTATTTTAAAGATGTGTTGAACTTGATCCAAAAAATTTACAAGCTTATATAACATTAGCTTCATGTTATGCTAATGAAATGTTAACAAATGAAGCACTTGATTCATTGCGTAAATGGTTAGCTAATAATGATAAATATTCTCATTTATTATCTAATCGTCGATCACAAACAACAACTAATGAACCAAGATTGATTGATGAGTATGTTTTATTTATTATTTGATTTATGTTTTTTTTTTAAAAATAGCTAATTTTTTTGTTTTTCTATTTAGATTGGTTTTTGAAGAATTACAAGAATTATTTTTACAAGCAGTTTCATTATCAACTAATCCAAATGATATTGATTCTGATCTACAAGTATGATAAATTTTGTTAAACAAAAAAAAAAAAGAGAATTTTCTTTAGGTATGTCTTGGTGTATTGTTTCATTTGCCTGGCGATTATGATAAAGCAGCAGAATGTTTCAATACAGCTGTTCTTGCTAAACCCGATGTAAGTTTTTATTTTATTTATAAAAATAAAAAAGAAACACAAATAAACAAAAAGATAATTTATCATTTTCGAAATCCTGAGAGAGAGAGAGAATTAATGATGATTGAACTAATTTTCAATGTCGAAATTAATTTCAATGAAATTATTTCGGATAAGTTATATTATATGTTATTGCGGTTTATTACCGATAATAAAGTTGTAAATTCTTATTTGAGATAAGAATTGTTGAAAAGAATGTGAAGAATATTCTATAAGACTATTTACATTCTATTATTATAATGAATAGAAATAAAAATTGAATAAGAAGAAGTTATTTTTAGAAAACATCGAGCCGTAATTACTTTGCTAATAAATTTTATTAGTCATTCAATTAACAGGTGTGACAGAGTAAATAGGTCTCTTAGTGTTTCTTTTTTTCGATATTTCAATTTTTTATTCAAAATTTTCAACTTTTAATCCTTTACAAGATTGTAGATTTTTATTAATTAAAGAATGCTTCTTAGTTTTGTGTAAATGCAATATAAAAGAGTACTCGAATATATACTACATTTCAGCTGACGAGGGAATTTCCTTAAGTACTTACTATCGGTTTCAATGATGGGTATTTTTGCTTATAGATATTAATAACCCTAAAAGATTCTTATTTTCGAATTTTGATCTGAAACTTTGTGTGTAAGAATAATTGAACTAAACTAAATCTTATCTTTTAGGATGCTCTATTATGGAACAAATTAGGTGCAGCATTAGCTAATGGTGGTCAAAGTGAAAAAGCAGTTGATGCTTATTATCATGCATTAACATTATCACCCGGTTTTGTACGTGCTCGTTATAATCTTGGCATAAGTTGTTTTAATTTAAGTGCATATAAACAAGCTGTTGAACATTTCTTAACAGCACTTAAACAACAAAGTGATGGTATTGGACCACAAGGGACACATGTGCAAATGTCCGAAAATATTTGGCGTACATTAGCCATTGCTATCGGTCATTTGCAACGACCAGATTTGGAACAGAGCGTTGGAAAAAAAGATTTATCTAAATTACTTCATGAATTCAAAATTGAATGAATTCATTTACTAATCTATATACGTTTCTTCGTTTTCTTTTTTTTTGTTCTTCTTTGTTTTTCCTTCTACTTTTTTCTTGTCTCCTCTTTTTGGTTCTTTGTAGCTCTGTTCAATGAGCAACAGATTTGTGAGTTTGTGTGAGCGTGCGTGCGTGTGTGTGTCTGTTTTGGGTTTATTCTCTACTATGCATTGCTCCAAGCAAAAAACTATGCTTTGTTTCGTTTTTGTTGTTTTCTTTGTTTTTTTTTCATATCTTGACTATTCCCGCAAATCCCCTCTCTCTCTCTCTCTCTCCTGTTTTTCTTTTTGTTCGATATTTATTTTCATGTGATCATTCGAACAAGTTTCTCCTTTGCCCACTCTAAACATATATATAGATTAGCCGATCTCATTTCTTCGTTTTTTTCTCTATTATGAAAAGTACATGAAAACAAAACCAAAAAAAAAAAGCAAAAAAATCTAACCGAGATTCTTTTATGTTTCTTGTCCTTGTTTCTTCATTTTCTTTTTCTCGTTTCATTTTTTTTGTCCGAAAATTTAGAAGACAAAAAAATATGAAAGTTTTTGTTTCCTAAGCAAAAAAAAACCTAGACTTTTCTTTATAGTCTAATCAAAAAAATTCGTATAATGCCAATGAAAAAAACAAAAACAACATCTTCGCTTTTCTCTCTTTCTATGTTTTTCTTGTTTGTCCTTGTCTATTGAGCAAAAGAAAAGAAAAAAAAGTGAATAAAAAAAAAAGTGAATAAAAAAAAAGACAGAGAGACTAATTTTTTTTTATTCACTTTTTTTTTTTTGAAATTTATGTATCCATGTTGAACAGTCAGTCACTTAGCAATCAGGAAGTCTTAGCCTAAGTTTTAAACACCTGTCCCTAGTCCACTAAAGTCTCTCTCAAAATTTTGAAAATTTATTGGGAAAAAAAAATTATATGCCTCGGTTATGGAATGTACACTTTTTTGTTCGTTTTCTTTATACATATTGTTGGGTTTTGTTTTTTTTCTTTCCTTATTGATTCTTTTTTCTTCTACTGCTAGTTGTAACAGTGCGCGTGTATGTGTATTTGGGTGATGAAACAAATTGATGTAAAAGTTGTATTTTGAAAACGAAGAAAATTGCGTCATATAAAGGAAAGATAAAAAAAATAAAGGATGAGGCAAAAATGGGGGAAAAAAATTCTTTTTTTCTTTTTTTTTTTGTATTCATGTTATGATTAACAAAGCAAAGAAAATTAGGATTAGAAAGATCTAAATAGAAAAATTTTTATTTAGATGTTTGTGGTAAGAAAAAAGAAAAGAAATGGCTGAAAATATATTATCAATTGATGAGAAAGATTTATTGATTACAAGAAAACATTGGAGATGATTATCTAAAGGAGATTTTAAATGAAAAATATCTTAAAGTTTATTGGAGAACAGCAACAACAGGTCGATCATATATTGCATATTCCTTACCTATGATTAAAATAGCAGATTCTTTTCTTACATGTTGGTTGTGAGGTAAAATATTTATTGTAATATATGTTTAAAATATAATTACAGGTAACAGTTCTATTTGCTGGTCTTCATGCTTAGTGAGACAATATGAAAGCATCTTGAAAATTACTAGGCCATCGTACAGTCTACTATGAATGTATAATTAAAGCAATGTTAAAACCAATAGAAATACTATTAGAAAACTTAAAATTTGTATGTAGTAGCGATTATCAACTATCACAGTATGAATAATAATTATTTTTTTGAATAATCTATATTAATCGTTCTAGAAAATATACATATGATGTTTATCGTTTATATTCTATTGTTTTTTGAACATTGAACTAAAAGAGCTGGTGTAGAAGTTGTTAAACAAGTAGATTCATCTTTATTCAGTGGTTTATTTTATCCTTGTCTTCAAATATTATGTTCAGAAACACATAAAATTTGATAATATAAATCAACGAGAGATTTTTTACATTTGCTGAAGAAGTTTGTTAATATTTTTTTTCAATTATTCTAATATTGTTTGATTTAATTTAGAATTTACCAAAATTAGGTTATAAAAAGGAAGTATTCATTTAATGAATCCAATGAGTAAATATGAATTTTGTTTTTTGTATTGAGATTATTAATTAAATTATTTATAGTTTTTGGTTGAAATGATGATAAAATGTCTGCATCTGATGAGAAAAAGTAAAAATTGATTTACTTGATACATCAGCACAAGTCAAAGCAAAACTTAATGAAGCTTTTTATGAAATAACAAATATTGAATAAAATGGTTTACTTACTTTTTGTAAAAATGTTATTTTTCTATTACTTAACGACGAAAGTTAGTTGTATCTAAATTTTGGATTATAATATAATAAATGTTTGTTATATATTTAATGAATTTGTACTTTTACAATCAATTAAAAATGATCAATACTTAGAAGATGCATTTATTGAAAAAGTTATTTAAAAGATTATTCAATTTGATTTTGAAATTTTTTTATTTAAAAAAATATGAATGCTAATAATCTTTAAAATGGTTTTGCAGATCATCTTAATAAATTACTTGAACCAGTTCGACAAGAATTTCAATGTGAAGAAATGCAAAAATTCATATCACTAGTTTATTCAATATAATAAAATGTTAATTAATAGAACTTGTTGATAAATTATCAAAATAATGAAATTTAAATATATAATTTACAGTCTTGTTATCTTTTTCTTTTATAAATATTTTCTTGTTATATTTTATATAATTTAAATGTTAATCAACAGTTCAGAATGTTTTGTAAAGAGCAATGTGGATTTATTTCTCCCTAGAATATAAACACATTCCAAATGAATTGAGTGAAATAACCAGGATTTTAACAGTGCGGTGCATTTAACATGATCGAGTCCAGTCTGATGGAACAGCTTGTAGTAGAGTTTAATTGCCATGACTTCGATCGGCGAGAGAACTCAAAGTTTCAGCGAGCAGCTCAGCCTTCTCTTGCTTACGTCACTAACTGAATCTAAAGCAAAAAATGACTTACGAGGAAAGTTTTCCAACTGCTAAATCGCTTTCAAGTCGAGATTATCTGTATTATGTAGACTCAGATGAGCTACGAATACTCTGAAAAGAGTTCGTGTCTTTGACTTATTACTGCGGAGATACAAACTTTGCATAGAGACAGTCCTTAACGAGAATAGATTTTTTTTGTGAATGTTTCAGATCTCGCCGCTATTTCTATTCTAAGATATAACTATGATCATAGCGTGTCTTTTAGATCGCTCATATAAACTACCAGATTTGATGTTTGTTTTTATTTCAGAATAGCTGCAAATCAAAAGATCTAAAACTATTCTCACTAAGACCTGTCTCTATGCAACGTTTGTTTCTTCACAGTAGTAACCTAAGAATATGAACTGTTTTCAGGGTATTCGTACTTCATTTGGATCTACATAATACAGATAGTCTCGGTTCAAAATCAATCAATCAATCAATTGTAGGACTTCTCTCGTTAGGAAAATCTCCTATTCAATAGAACTTTAGTAAAAAAAAATTGGAAACGAACAAAAAAAAACCATCATAGATTAGACCTAAGAATCTATTTTAGATTTAAAAATAAATGGCATCAACTAAACAATTTATTCGAAGTGACTTTGATACTTTACTTCATTCATTTGTTGATGAAAATCAATTTCCTTGGCTTGATCCTAGTCTACACGAACGGTATTAAATCTATCAATCATATTTGCTTTTTCTTTTTGTTGTCGTAATAAACATATTTATCTAGACAATTAACTACACATGATATTGATATTAATCGATTATTTACTATTGAAACTCTTAATGATGATTATGATCTTGTCGCAGATAGAAATTTAACTACTGGTGAAATAATTGGTTTATGTGAAGTAAAAATTTCTTTTTTGTTTTAAATTTTAAAATAATACATTTTAGATGATATTTAGATACCAATTATACCTAAACCAGTAATTAATATAAATCTTGAAGACAATCCACCATTATATCCTAATGAATATCTTCAACCAGCACCAATATCATGTCCTTGTTTATCTACAACTATAAATGAAATATCAAATGAAACTAATCAAGATTTAGAAACAATTATTAATCGAAATGATACAGATGTATTATTATCAAATAATGATAGTAAGAGTTATATAAAATTCGTTAAGTTTTTTTAGAAATAATTGATTTTTGTCTTTTTCAAAATGAAAAAGATCTTTTAAAATCATTATCAAATGAAGATGGTCTTGGTATGGATCTTTCATCGACAATAATTTCATTTAAACCAAATATTGATAATCAATATGAAACATTTCTTCATAAATGGAAATCTGATCTTGATGATATTAATTTACAATCAACATTTAATCAACAACAACAATCATCAATTATGGATGCACCTATACCATCAAAGCTTCGTCTTGGTAGTTTATTTGATATTCCATTACCAGAACTTAAATTTCGATCAACAACAAAAGATATAAATAAAACAGCTGAACAACAATTAAATCGTTCATATGCAATTGAATTAAATCCAAATGAAAAACTTGGAGATTTTCGTTTACGAGTACCTGATATGGCTATTCAAGTATACATACTGTTGTTGTTGTTTGTTTGTTTTTATTATTCTTTTCTTTGTTTTTTTCTTTTATAAATAGTATCCATTTGAATTAGATACATTTCAAAAACAAGCTATTTTAAGATTAGAAAATAATGAAAGTGTTTTTGTTGCAGCACATACATCAGCAGGCAAAACAGTTGTTGCTGGTTAGAATATAAATTCAATTATTTGATTGATTATATTAAATATTTATTTATTTTTTTTATTTTAGAATATGCTATTGCTCTTGCACAAAATCATTCTACTAAGTATGTAATATGATTAATAAATAAACTAGATAAAAAAAAATTGAGAAGACAAACGAAAAACTATTAGTGTGCAATCCCTATGGAATTAAAATGTGAAACACGATGTAATTGCACTCATTAATCACTGGGAAATTATTTTATTCGATCTATTTTGAAATAAATTTCTTCATCATCCTTTTACTTCATCCTCTGAAAATGTAATAAGGAAGTAATATTTGCACCGAAATTAATGACGGATGGATGTAACCTCAATAACCCGACAATAGAAACAGCTAGCGACATCAGATTTTCAGCAATCGAAAGAAGAGAAGTTCGAACGTCTTTTTATCTGATACTATATAAGACAAAATTATTTTAAAATTCATCGTTGAAAAACATTCAAAAAAATTTACGAAAATGGTGTTCAATTTTGATGTCGACATGTACTTTAGATAGATGGAGTTCAGATCTATAGTTTAAGACACGATTCAGCTAATTATTGTCTTATATCTCAATGCTGAACAAATGAAATCGCGCATCTATTCGGTTAAATTATGTAAAACCTTGTTGATTTCTAGCAAATGTTCTCAGTTTTTATCAAAATTCTCTTGAAACAGAATACCATTTTCATGCATTGTTTTTAATGTTTTGAGAAGATGATAGGATTTAAAATAATTTCTTCTAATATAGTATCAGATACAAAGATGTGTGAAGTTCTCCTCTTTAGATTGCTGAAAACCACAAGTCGCTAATTGTTACCGTTGTCAAATTATTAAGCTTACATTCATCCCTCCTTAATTCTGAGGCACACATAAGTTCATAATGAGACGTTATTGACATATGATCTTTAATCGTATGTCAACAACGGCTGTCACGGTCTGTAATAGGTAATAATATAAAAGTCTAGAATGGTTTGGCTTTTCGAGTCATCATTATTGAGATATTGAAATTTTACTGAGTTCTTCAACAAAACGCTGTAGTCTCTCCGATCACACGGGAAAATGACTTTCAAGTTTTGACTTCAAACTTTGGTCGTACAAAGTTTGAATTCAAAACTCGATTTTCTACGTGAGTTGAGGGGACCACAGTTTTTTGTTGAAAAATTCAGTAAAATTTCGAGAAAGAAGGTTCGGAAAACCAAACTATTCTAGACTTTTCTATTAGTTTCTAGTGCCCATCAAATGAACATCGTCTCTATTGAAAAGCGATTTAACACTTCAAGAGGTTTCCTTACAATATGTCTGTCACGTCTATAATAGGACTCAAATTTCTACCGCTATACTTCAGCACTCCTCTTTTAGATCGTGTTTCACAAAAATTGATTATAGTAAATTAATTATATGAGATAATTTTCTTCAAATGAATAAAATCCATGTAATTAAGAAATTAAGTTTTGATAATTGAAAAGTTCTTTTGCAAATAAGAAACGATTAAAATATTTTAGAGCATTTTATACAAGTCCAATAAAAGCTTTATCAAATCAAAAATATTGTGATTTTAAAAAACGTTTTAATGATGTTGGCCTTCTTACTGGTGATGTTCAAATTAATCATGAAGCATCATGTTTAATAATGACAACAGAAATTCTTAGGTACATATATATCTATTTAAAATTTTAAAATTACGAAAACTTGTTTTTCTCATATGAAGATCTATGCTTTATAATCGATCAAATACACTTAAATCTCTTGAATGGGTTATTATGGATGAAATTCATTATTTAAATGATACAGAAGTTTGTAGAAAGAAAATATTTTTGATAAATAATAATATTTTTAATAGAGAGGTTTTGTTTGGGAAGAAGTATTAATTATGTTACCTGATCATGTTGGTTTAATAATGCTTAGTGCAACTGTATCGAATGCTCGAGAATTTGCTGAATGGGTTGGGTAAGATTATTTATTATTTTTCTAATCATAATTTAATATCAAAAAATAAATTTAGGCGAATGAAACGACGAAATGTTTATGTCATTTCAACGTAAATATATTTAGATTTATAAAAAGGGAAAAATTTATATATATATATTTTTTTTCTATTTAGATTTAAACGACCAGTTCCACTTGAACATTTTCTTTATACAGGAAATAGTACATCAACAAATAAAGAATTATTTATGTTAATAGATGCTGAACAAAAATTTCTTGAACGAAAGTATGTTAAACGATTTTATAAGGTATTATAGGAAGGATATTTTTGTGTTTATTATAGTCATGCGCAAGCTGTTGCAGCTAAAGCAGCAAGACAAAAAGATCGTCAACAAAATTTTGGATCTAAAACTCGATATGATAATTTAAATACTAATCAGGTATAATCATAAATTCAAGATTTTGATAATGATCTCACGTACGATTGGTAGTTTATGAAATACGATTCAGAATGAATGTTGAGATATAACAATAGATTTTTGGATCACTCTTTACAGATTGTGACAGACATCTTAATAATGCCGATCTCTTCTTACTCAACGTGTAGCACGTATAGGCGAAACTGAAGTGTACTACAGGATTAATATGAAACACGACTGATTTTAAGATATCACATAAATTGTTTTTCATCGAAAGTTTCGCGAAATGCTCTAAATTGTTGCCAATTTTTGTATAGGAGTATTTAGAATGAAAGAATAGATTCATTTTGTCCATAACCCCATGTTTGAGTCACCCTCTGTGATCAAGAAAATGCTTTCGACGAAGTATTATTTCGGCCAAAAGCATTCATATCAAGATACCTGTGATTTGCTCTATTTTCTCACATCCTATAATGCAATTCTTGATTTACAATGTGTAAGCAGTTCTATTATGTTTCACACTTTACTGCCACAGAAATTGCAATAATAATGTTTTTAATTATAAACAAACATATTTTGTATTGAAAGATAATAAATATAAATATTATTGAAAATTAATTATAATACTGGCAAAAGTTTTTGAGATTATTTGAAGTTATATCAAAACTTAGGAATTTTATAATAACATCTAAGAGAATGATCAGTAGCTTTCTTTCGTTTGAGCTAACAAGAGAACCTTTTCAGCTGCCTCCTTTTGATTTTCATGATTTCTTTTTGTCTATAGATACTCCATAGTGTTCTAATAAAAATTCTAAAAGCATTCGGGTTTCTCTTGAAATTTTACTAATCTATAGAATTTTTAATATGTCTATTTTTTTAGAGACTTCAAGTTTTCGAAAAACTCGTATTTTTGAAATCTGATCTGAAACGTTGTGTATATAGAAATCTCAACTAGACTAGTTTCCATAAAAAATCTCAGAAGGTTTGAACAAAGTCTCTTCGAGAATATGAAGCTTTCAAAAAATGCATGTCGTATACACTACTCATCGAAAAGGGTCTATATCTTGCAGAGACTTTGTTGAAAACTTTTGAATTTTTTTTTATGGAATCTAATCTAGTTGAGTTCTCTATATGCACAAAGTTTCAGATCAAAATTCGATAGCTTAGTCAAATATGAATAGGAACTCAATTCCTTTTTAGAGTTTTTATTAAAACTCCATGTAGTATCTATAAGCGAAAAGAAACCATTGAAATTAGAAGCAGGCAGCTGAAGAGATTCCCTCGTGAGCTGTCTTATATTCTATGAGAAAATAAGTTCTAATGATTTGTCAATCTTCCTAATGGTTTTTTTGTCCTATAAATAGATCTGATTTCAATTCTATTTAGTAATCACGAATACACAAGACATTATTGAATAGTCGACAATAATGCATTTATAATTCATTAGAATTTCTCTCTTCAAAAAGTCAACTCACGAAGGACAAATTTGATATCTTGAGTGTCCATTGACCTAGTTAAATCGATGAAGACCTTGAAGTTTTTCTTCTCCACAATACTAATAGAATTTCTAAGAATTTTCTTTTTTATTCTTAGAATAAAACCTTATGGACATCAACAATTTATATGTTACGTGATAAACAATTATTACCTGTTGTTTGTTTTGTTTTTTCACGTAAACGTTGTGATGATTATTTAGAATTAGTTAAAGGACTTGATTTAAATTCTCAAGAAGATAAACATTATGTATCACAATTTTTTCGACAAGCTTTATCAAGACTTAATGAATCCGATCGACAATTACAACAAGTAAATTTATTACTTATTTTAATCAAATATTTCTATATATGATTTTTATTATTAATTAGGTTATTAATATGCAAGAAATGGCCAAACGTGGTATTGCAATACATCATAGTGGTGTTTTACCAATATTACGTGAATCAGTTGAATTATTATTTCAAACTGGTCGTATTAAAGTTCTTTTTGCAACAGAAACATTTGCAAGTAATATTATTGAACAATTTTATTCTTGTAGAAAATATTCTTTTTTTTTTGTTTTTGTTTTTTAGTGGGTATTAATATGCCTGCAAGAACTGTTCTTTTTGATTCATTACAAAAACATGATGGTAAAGGTTTTCGTGAACTTATACCGAGTAAGTAAAAAATAATTCATATGAGAAATTTTTTATATTTTTAATAATTATTAAATAAATAAAAATTTTAGGTGAATATATTCAAATGGCTGGTCGTGCAGGTCGTCGTGGTTTAGATAAAACTGGAACTGTTATTGCCTTATGTAAAGGTGATGTTCCTTCCATATCTTCACTCAAAGGCATGATACTGGTAAATAAACAAGATAAAAATATTGTCTGAAAATAAAACAGATCTCGAACTTGTGTCATATATATATATATAAAGACAGTAGAGAAATGAAAAATACAATAGAAGATTAGTAGTGGCGCTATAAGAGAATAGATCAGGCTCTTATGATTACCGAAATATTGTATTTTTACAGTATTTTTTTTTTCAATAAAATTTTAGGGTAAATCTGCTCAACTTCAATCACAATTTCGTTTAACATATTCAATGATATTAAATTTTCTTCGTGTTGCTGAATGTCCATTAGAATATATGGTATCAAGTTCTTATTCTGAATATCATAGTCAAAAAGCTAATGCACGTGATATAATAGCAACAAATAAACTTCGTTCAACAATTGAAACACTTCATCAATCAATAAAATCATTTTATACGGATGAATTAAAAAATTATTTTCATCAATGTCAACAATTTTGGAATATAATTTTTCAAATTCAACAAAATTTAATTAATCATGATAAAATTTCACATCGTTTACTTGATGATTTACTTAAATGTGGACGAATTATACGTATACGTAATATATATGAAATTGATATACCAGCTATTGTACTTGATGGTTCATTTAATTCAACAGGAAAAAATATTAATCATCAACGTATTATATCTGTTTTAATTATAAGTCAATCAACAAATCATTTATTAACTGATTTAGATAGATTAATTTTAAAAGAAAATGAACAAATGTTTATTTTACCTGTACAAAAATGGAATATAAATATAAATAATTCTGAACAAGAAAAATTAATTTATCAAATTAAAAATATTAATATAACAGATTTACTTGATATAACAAATGAAATAATACCAAATATAAAATATAATAAAATATTAGAAGATCATTGGAATCATCGTATGAATGATACATTTGATATTGAACTTGAATCAACTATTGGATATGATAAAGGATTAAGACAAGCAATAGAAAAATTAAAATTAATTAGACAAAATTCTAGTAATCAATCAAGTAAGTTTAGTATATTAAAATGAAAAAACAAAATCATTAATACAATCGTCTTCGATTGATTAAAAGACAATAGATACATATGTTTATTTATAAATCTACAGTCTTTTCTATTAAAAAATGAATTCAAAAATTAAAATACATGTATCTTTTTAGAATGTGAGACGAGTTCAAAAAAAAAATGTTTATCTGTCTGATGAATTCTAAGCATATGTTTATACATAATATTAGCAAGATCAGTTCTCTCAGAAGTGTTTATCTTAATTATCGTCAATATGTTTGAACTAGATCAGTTGACAAATAGTAGAGTAATGCAAATTAATGTTCATTTTATTTTTTCTTACGAACTTAAACAAGCTTTGAATAGATCAAAATGTAAAGTATACAAAACACAAAATTCGAGTGGATTTGATTTTTTTTATGCTTTAATAGAGATTGAAGAGTTGGTTATGAGTATGTACTTTTTATTTCAATAAGATCATTCTTCTGCTGGAAAAAGTTCAATAACCTGATAAGAGTACATAATTCAAAAAAAACCTATTGTCCATATACATATAGAGAGAAAGAGAGAGACTTATAGCATATGTTTATAGGCATTTTTGTAAGAGAAAATAAAACTAAATATCTTATCTCATTTGAATCACTAGATTTCGAGCTACAAAAGTCTCCATTTAATTTTTTTTTCTTGTTAAGAAAATTTAGAATTTTCTTATCCCAATGAGAAAAAGACTGTAAATGATCTTTTCTACAGCAGTTTTCATTATCAGAATTCAGTTGAAAAATAAAATAAATAGTATATTCAGAATTAGCATGGAAAACTACACTGAGTCATATACATTTTAGTAATATCATTGGTTCCATAGCAAACACATTTTTACTCTTCTCGATTTCTTCCTATGAAAATTTATCCGTAGTCCTCATTGGAAATAAACTTTTTAAAAATATATGTGATTTAGTCTAGTTTTCTATGCTAATTTCAAACTTACGATTTACTTTGCTTTTCAAATAAGTTCTGATAATGAAAACTGCTATAGACAAGGTCATTTTTGGCTCTTTTTTACTATGAAAATAGGAAAATATTAAAAATCGTAAAAATCAGTATTGTTTTTAGATAAATTGTCAATTTTGTCATATATGTAATCTTATCAGGTATTTGATCTTTTTCAAATAAAATAGTAGTTTAATTGAAATTCATGTCAATCTCCTCCTAAATAAAAGCCTCTAATTCTAAAGTAGTTAGTTGGGCATATATGTTTTTTTCTGCCATAATAAAATTTTTACATAATTAATTAAAGATAATTATGATATATGAGTAATATTTTGGATATTTTAAACACCTACATGATTGTATTGATTCAACATAAATTAAAATGAAAATATATGAGAACGTAAAACAAATTTTCAATAGCTAACAGGTGAATAAATGAACAGATGTTTAAAAACTTAATTTGAATAAACTACTAATATTTCAACAAATTATCGAGAATATTGCGAATAAACTTTCACTGAACGTAAATGAGAGAAAGATGCTAATGATATTAACTACATACTT
The DNA here is from genome assembly GCA_905250125.1 of Rotaria sordida. Classification (NCBI taxonomy): domain Eukaryota; kingdom Metazoa; phylum Rotifera; class Eurotatoria; order Philodinida; family Philodinidae; genus Rotaria; species Rotaria sordida. The sequence goes on from CAJNOL010000294.1 coordinate 39,434, forward strand.
AACAACAAATAATAATGAAATTCAAAACGAATACTTTTCTTATCTAACACTTCAAACAATTAATAAGAAAGAATGATCATGTCACGATACCACCGCATTAAAGAATTCGAAAAAGTATATATTCATAATCAATAATCTATGCAAACTTTAAATGATAAAAAATCAGTTGATAATAATAATCATTCAAAAAAATATCAATATGATATAGCAACATATGAAAGATGATCAAATTTTGATATTCTTATTCAATTTGATTTATATATTTTTCAGTTGCATCGAATCGTTTTATTCTTTTAAATGATTTATTAACTAAAACATCTCAATTATCATTACTTAATAATCTTCATGAACTTAATTTAAAACTCGAAAATGAAATTTATATAAATGTTAATGAAAATTTTCATCATATACGTAAATTAAAATTTTATGAAAATAAATATAATCAAATGAATGAACGTTTATTATCATTACAAACAAATCTTCAAACATCATATGAATATGAATCAATGCTTGAAGTTTTAAAAAAATTAAATTATATAACAAATATAAATATATTAAGTTTAAAAGGTCAAGTTGCAGCATTATTTGGTAGTGGTAAAGAACTTTTATTAACTGAACTTATTTATCAAAATTTAATTGATTATTTAACACCAAGTGAAATAGCTGCGCTTTTATCGTCGATTATTTTTCAAGGTAAACGTTTCGATAATGAAATTAATGATGATAATCAAAAAAAAGAAATTACTCCTGCATTACATCAAGCAAAACAACAATTAAGTACGTCGTAGGAAACATATATTTAAGAAAACAATTATGAGGCCATAGAGTATAGAAGGCAATCAATAAAAGATAAAAAAAAAAACAATTTTTCCTTTCTATTATGCTTTGATGTCTGAAACTACCAATCGCAAAATTTTATCGTCCAATATGCTTTACTTTCAAAAATTAATCAATAACCAACTTTTTACTACAATAGGTATTTCATTGAATTATTCAATTTTTTTTTGGTAAGTTATACTAAAAGATAGAGAGTTTAAAATTGAACAAAATGACTAACTTAAATTGTATAAGGTCAACATGAATGAAAAACGACTGTTTCGATGGACTCAATTTGATAACGATCTATCGCATGTCGACAATCAAAATCAGAGAGCTCCAAGCTGAATTTTGTATATGTCATGCAACTTTTTATTCTCTACAAAATGATATGCTCAGGATACAGTGGGGTTCATATCTCTGTCTCACATAAAGGTTTGACACTGGGAATTAGTATCAAAAAGTATATTAAGTGAAATCCATTTTGAACAATTCTTTTCCTGCAAAAACTGACACTTGAGGAACAACGGAGCAAAATTTGAATAAAATACAGTCATAGGGAACTACAGGTGGATTTTCTTTAGAAAAGAAAAACTTATCTAGAATGTGTTTGAGTCAATGTAGTTTTTAAGGCTGATCCCGAATGTCATATTTATTTTTCCTATAAAATTGTGTTATGGTTGGAGTGCGTCGGGCTGCTGCCGAACCCGATTGAATCCGAGTTCGACAACCTGTAGTTATGGCAAAAAAAACTGTTAAAAAATTTTTCTTCCCTCTTGAAAAATCATCAAAAACCATTATGTGATAGAGAAATATGAATCCCGCTTCGCTCCGAACATACCATTTTGTAGAGAATAAAAAGTTGCATAACATATATAAAACTCAGCTTGGAATTCTTTGATTTTGATTGCCGACATGCGATAGATTGTTATCAAATTGAGTCCATCGAAACAGTCATTTTTCATTCGTGTTGACCTTATACAACTTAAGTCAATCATTTTGTTCAGTTTTGAATTCTCTATCTTTTAGTATAATTTATAAAAAATTTGAATAATTCGATGAAATATACTGTTGTGATAAAAAGTTGGTATCGAATAATTTTTGTAAAAAAAATGTTTTTTTTTGTTGATTGCCTCGTATATTCGATGGTTTCATAAATCTTCTTTTAAAATTTTGATATTTTAGTTGCAATTGCTAGTAGACTTGATCAAATACAACGTGATTATAAAATTCCAACTAATATTGAAGATGAACTTAATTTTAGTATTATGTCATTAGTCTATAAATGGGCACAGGGTGCAAAATTCTATGATATTATGAATGATCCTGATATGGAAATTATTGATATTCAAGAAGGAACAATTGTTCGAACAATAATGCGTATTGAAGAATTATGTTCAGATATACGTAATGCAGGAAAAACAGTTGGAAATTCTGAATTAGTTGATAAACTTAATCAAGTGACGACATTAATTAAACGTGGAATTGTTTTTGCACCAAGTCTTTATTTTTCCGAGACAATTACAACACTTTGAATTTTACTGCTCTTTTTTTTTATTGTTTTTCTCTATGTGCGATGTAAAATTTTAAAGAACGACGAAAAAAAAAGAAGAAAAAACGAGCGGGAATAGTGAATTGACCCGATATGGTGGTCTTATCGCGCTCACCTAAATAACAATCTTGACCGATGTACGAGACGTATAAAATAGAGAAAAAGAAAAAGAAAGAATCGAACGACAATCATACTGTATTCAAAGAGTTCATTTTCTAACAGAAATAACAAAGTATCGATTGTAAAAGATATATTTTAAGGTAAGAAGATATTGATAAAATTATTAAGTTAAGATTTAAACACAAAACTAAACGTTAGGTTAACAAATTATTGTAATATAAATAAACTTATTATTAATACTTCTTTTATGTTGAAGTGCAGTGAGTCTTTCACTATTCAATCGAAATAAATATGAGTAATACGAGAGAGAGAGAGGAAATAAAACAAAATTTCATTACTCTTCCACTCGGAATATATACGTAAACGAATTGAATTAATCATACTGTTTAAATAAAAGACTATTTTAATGTTGTAATAGTCATTATTGAAAGTTTAATATCTACAAAAATTATTAATAGACATTGAAACTTATCCAATTTGAATTATAGAAAATGATGGAATTTTGTTCAAATAGTCGCTTTTATTTTGATTTTTTTAATATTCAGTATGTTTCAGACATTGATAGAAGTTCTCATAGATGATTGAGTAGTTTTATTATATATACCTTTGAATAATTATGAAAAGTTTTTTTGTCATGTTTAACAATTGTGCATTGATAAACAATGTAAATGTTCCATCACACATTGACTTTTTCTCTTTTTCTATATGTTTAGAGAAAAAAACAGCTATTGATAGCATGAATTTCATCATAGTTAAATTTTAGTTACGAATGATTCGAAAGTTTTTAGACAAGATATTTGTTTACTTTTGACTTGCTACAGTACATTTTCAACGAGTCAAAAACTATGACTTACGATGCTATTTTCGAATATAGGTTTAGAAATTTTATTCGAGAGTGTGTGAAATAATCTTTGAAAAGCTCAAATATTTAGTTTGGACCGAACTTGTAGGTTGATGTTTCCCGGTGAACATGTTTGTTCATTTTGGTGTGATTGAAAGCGTTTGAAACAAAAACTATACGTCGCGATTAGAATTTGAATATGGGCTTAGAAATATTATGTTTATTTTTTTCAAAGAATAGTGAGCCAACGGATTTTTGTTTAGTCTACAAATCCCTTCTCAAACATGATAAAAATTGTCCGATTCGATCGTTTTGTAGAGCGGACATACTTCTATACAAAACGTGATATTGAACTAAGCTGTAGCTTTTACTGAAGTGAGACTACAAGCATTTTTTCCAGAGTTCCTTTCAACGTAAAACAGTTGTTGATTTTTCAAAAATCAGTACTACGAAAATTGAGATCGCTTATCGAAAGATTAAAGAAAGAAAACTTGAAATAATGCATTTTATAGGGTAACTTCTGATCAATAAGCTGATATATAAATAAACATTCCAACTTTTACTTTCGAATCACAATAGTGAAAATACAAAAGTTTTCTGTTCAAAATAATTTTTTGAACTTTTCAAAGATTATTTTATTACCTTCGAACAATAAGTGAGACAAAATTTTTTAGTCCATATTTGAAAAGAATACAAAATTCTCGTCCTAACTCATAGCTTTTGATACTGTCTAGCAAGTCAAAAATGAACATACATCTTGTTTAGAAATTTTCCAGTCGTCCGTTATTTGATCATATTAAACCATTTTATTGTTTATGTATAAACTAATAGTTTTTTGATAATAAACTTTCTTATATTCAATTAAGTCGGCTTGATTCATATCTATCATGCCAATTCTAAAAATATTGACATTTACAAAATTGTTTTGATTCACCATGGTAACGGTTCAATTAGCTGACGTCAAAAGAAAATAAATACTGTAATTAATGGTAAAAATAGAAACTGATGCAGTTATTAGTTCTCATTAATAGATCTCGGATGACGTCTGTCTCTTAATCTGATTTCCTTTAAGGTAGTCAGATAGTATAAATTTTTTCTAGCATGACTTATACTTTTTTTTTTTTATTATGAAAGCATTTTTGTTAGAAGATATGTCGAGAAAAAAAAGTATAAAAGGTCAATTGATTTGTTCAATAGGGCAAGTTGTTGCTTTGGAACAGAAATAAAATTAATGAACATTACTCATTAAATCTATAAGATTTATAGTTGTTTTTTTTTTGAATTGATTAACTCAACATCTATAAATGAAATTATATATATATATACTTTCGATTTTGATGTCTGAATAAAATTTTCAACTATCGGATGCTTTTATTTTTATTTTTTTTTATTATATTTGTCATATAGGCAATCATAAAAACTCTCATAAATATCTTTTTATGAGATTTAAATTAACAGAATTTCAATCGAAATAAATTCAAAGAAAATTTTGTCTTATTAAATCATCTAAATATATCATTTTTCTTTGTATTCTACATTAATAAGAATAATATATTCAATTCGAATACTTTTTCTATTCTTTAAAGAAAAAGAAAAGAAACCCATAAATGACATCGAAATATAACTATAATAAACATTTCGATTATATTACACGTACTAAGATTGACATATTCTTTTTTTTGATCAATGTCAAGGTTCAAAATAGAGACAATAGAAAAACGATCTGCTTGCAAAGCATCACCTGCAAGGTCAATGATAAGAGAGATAAGAAAAAGAAAATGCTTCATATTGATTTTATTTTTGTGTCAAAATTATTCTTTTTTTTTTTCCTTGTTTCTTTATTACACTTTTGAGACGAACAAATGTAATGGTACCGTCGTAATGACAACCTTGTAAAAAAAAAACAGAAAGAAAAAAAAAAAAAGAAAAAAAAAGAAAAACGAACGCAAGAAGAATATATGGTTGCACTAACAGAATTACATTAACGTACTTCTATAAATTATATTCACGTCCTTCCATCTACGCACAACATCACTAGTTACTTTTAACCTTGGATTTCGAAAGAGAGTAAAAAAAGAATGCGTGACGGACGATTATTGACCGGTTATCGGAGTGACAAGTATAAAGAAATTTTTTCTTAACATGAAGAAAAATAAATAAATAAACATATTTTTTATTCCTTTGTTTATATATTTTGTAGGGGTGTTGGACGAATGGAAAAACGTGAAATAGGTGAACTTGAACCATATTTAGAAAAACGAAATGGTTTTTCATGGTTACCACAAAATGATACAGATTATTATGTATCTGAAGCTGTACATGCTAATTTAAAATATTCTCAACAGGAACGTGATGTTATGAATATACCTGATTATTTATTATGGTCAATTGGAAATTTTTTTCTTTTTTTTGTTTTTGGAATCATATGTATTATATTATCAGTACGTGTACGTGAACATAAACGTACACATGATTATGATAAAACATTAAAAATATCTAAACGTACATTAGTAATGAATATTTTTTCAACCATTAGTGGTATTGCTTTTCTTGTTACAATGCTTGCTTTATTAATTAACAAATCATCAACTTCATTCTAATATATATATTTTTGTGTTTTGCATTTTCTTTGGTTGATTTTTAATGTTGTATATTATATAATTGTTTGTTTTTTCGTTTATTGTATTTCTTATTCATCCTCATGTTCAGATTATTTATATACATATGAATATGTGCAAAAAAATATTCTTTTTAATTATTAGATATAGTCATGTACAAAAAATTTTAAATGAATCATTGATTTGATTATATGAAGTTGATCAAGTTTTGTTGTTATGATGAAGATATATTGCAGTAGATTCGAACTGAAGAAAATTTTATAATACATTAGTAATTTTAAATTCAAATTCATTTGAATTGTTGATTAATTGGAGATATGTGCAATCAGCTTTGGTCCTGATGATTACGATTAACGAAAGAAGTTCTTCAACTTTTCAAATGCTTTTGAGTCGAGAGTATATACATTATGTAGATCCAAATAAGCTATGAATACTCTGGAAAGATTTCGTGCTCTTAGTTTATTACTACGAAGATACTACAATGTTACGGTATTTTTTAAATAAATGTCATGATAACAGGAAAAACTGATTTTTACCTTGAAATTTTACATTGAGATAAGCCTTAACGAGAAAAGTTTTTTTTTTGTGAATGTTATAGATCTTGTCGTTGTTTCTATTCTAAGGTACAACTATGATAGCAACATGTCTTTTACATCAGTTATATAAACCAGCAGATTTGATGTTTTGATTTCATGATAGAAGCAAATCGAAAAACCTAAAACTACTCTCGTTAAGACTTGTTTCTATGCAAAGTTTCAAGTCAAAATTCGCAAATCAGTTTTTCTATTATCACAATATTCGTTTACAATCTACGTAATGCACATAGTCTCGATTCAAAAGTGATTTAACACTTGAAGGACTTCTCTCATAAGAGAAAAACAATTGTTCGAACAGAAACTAAAAATTTTAGTTAAATTTTCTATGATTTTTAGTAAATTATGTTATAACTTACATCAATCAAAGAAAAATTCAAGTACGAATATTTAAGAATCTTTTAGATTTAATGCGAATAAATTATAAAATAGTTTTCTCTAAGTCATGACCAGTGCCAAAACAAAAAGACTTGATCTCGTATATCTCTAATTCAGATACTAGATTTATATCGAATTTAAGCACAATGATGAGAAAAAGAAACAAGTTTACTTGTTTACTTTCTACCGAAAGTTATTTGAAAAATGATTCAATATCTTCTGAAATTTATCTAGTTCAACATGTATATACTCTGATATGAAATATTCCTATAAAACAAACATACAAACTCGTACAAACTTTATCCTTCAAACATAAATCAGTATATATTTAGTACAGACAAGTTTATTTTTGCTAAATAAGTATAATTAATTATAATGCAAGTATTAGGTTCTTTTCGAAAATCATATTTCATGATAACAATCATAATTAAGAACTATCTTGACAGCGAAAAAGTAATTGATTCACTCAATCGTCTTTTTACATACATCTGTGTATATCGAATAACAATGAGTAATAAACTCATTTCTCATCACAAAAGAACCTTTATACTAAATATATTAATTTGACTGGTGTCTATAACTAAACTACATGAATTGATACATAGAAATTAATAAAGATAATATTTGATTCCATAAAACATAAGTGTGCATCGTGATTAATAACCGTGTCTTTCATTTTACTGCCTATTATAAATTTTCATTATTATGTACAGTTGAAGGTAAAAACAACAAATAATTGATATGAAAAAAAAAAAGGTAAACAGACTCACATAATTTTCGTCTAATTAATATCGTTATTCATTTGCCTCCAGAAACCACATATGCACATTTGTAAAAGACACACATACAACCGTCTTTCAAACCATATATCAAAAGAAAATTAAATAAAAAGAAAGAAAATATATCTTTCTTTTTTTTTGTCTTCTAAAGTTTCAGTATAAAATAGCATCACATTCTATGCAAAATAAAAATATACCAATGGATCATCTTCCATCATCTATTCAAATACCTCAGAATGAGTCAAATATATCTCATTCAAAAAATACAAATGAACAAAATTCTGTATCAAAGTAAGTTTTTAATATAAAATAAAAAATATTTCTTTTTTTATTTTTGTTTTTGTTTATTTTATTTCTTTTTTTTTTCTTATAGACCATTCTTCTTACAACGACCTTCAATCTTATCTGAATTAGGTAAATCGTAATTTGTATCAACGAACTACTAAACAAAAAAAAATTTGCTTCATTTTCACATACATTTTATCGCTTGTCTTTTTCCTATTCACTATAAAAAAATGTATCGTTTACGAATGTTGTCATGTGTAACGATCAATCGATCAATCGATCACCTATCGTTAAGAATATAGGTAAAAATGAGTGATATGGTTGATAAAAGGGCTTTCGATGCGCGTAAAAGAATGAATATGTAGGCGTATAATCAAAAGAAAAAGAAAAAAAAAGAAAAAACTCATATCCTTGGTATAGATCATAAGATATGGCGTATGACCATAGTCCACAACATTTTTCTAAGAAAAATTTGTCTTATGAAAAAAATTCATCTATACCTTCACTTGTTGTTCATATTAATAAATCTGATATTGTTACCACACTTTTAAATGATCATCAATATCGAACTGAAATTTATTTACAACAACGAGAAAAACAAAATATTAATGAAATATCAACATCATTATCATCATTATCAACACCAACAAAAACAACATGGAAAAATTTAAAATATCAAAAACAAATATTAAATAATGATCAAGCTGAAATTGATCGTGCTATTTCAACAATAGATTCTATTCATAAAATATTCAATCGTTCATTATTAATACCTTATAATCAAGTTTATTCTTTACTTTATGGAGATAACAATAAATCAGATCATTTAATGAAAACATTTTGTCAATGTCAAAATCATTTCAGAACGAAAGAAAATGATAATAATCATACACAAGAAACATTAAATTCATTTGTAAATTTTGAAGATACAGATTCAGATTTAGACTATCATGACGATGAAGAGGAAAAGAAAAAATCTTATGATAGTGGTTATGATAGTGTACTGGCAAGACGACATATTTCTCGAGAATCATCTGTTAAAATTTTACAAAATTTTAAATAGTATAACAAAGTTCTCTTATGTAAACTTATCCTTTTATTTGTGTGTATATTTGTTTTTATTATCTACATAAAATGTACATATATATATATATATACATAGATTTAATATAATATTAATACATGTTAAATTTAATTCCAATTACTAACGTATATTCTTATTTTCATGACTTCAATCTCAAACGATGTCTTTATTCATTTAGTTCAGTATTGAAAAAGAAAAAAATTCAGAATATTTAAATATATGAATAAGAAAAATTTGAAATTATAATTCTAGCATCCCGATTAATTCCTATCGATGTTGATTTACATACAAAGAAGAATATGAAAGAACATTCGACAAATCATTATGATATACCAGGATTGGTTTTACGACGAGGACAATCATTTTCATTTACAGTAACCTTTAATAGAGATTATGATATTGAACAACATCAATTATGTATACGATTAGCTATAGGTATATTAATTAAAATACAAGAATATAGAATTAAATTTTTATCAAATAGGTTCTCGATCTATGATATCAAAAAAAACACAAATAAGACTTTTAGTTGATGGAACACCAAGTGGTAATGGTTGGTCAGCTAGAAAAATTCCAATTGAAGATGATGAAATTAAAACGAAGAAGAATAATCGTATTTCGGTTCAAATTGATTCTCCTTCTGATGCTATTATTGGGAAATATAATGTAAGTTTATATAAATTTAAGGGAGGTACTCCTTAACATACTCTCAAATTTCTTCAGTTTGTAGAGGAAATCCCAAAGGGTCTAGGGTTCCAATAACTCGTGATTTGGATGTTCTTCGACAGAGTGATAAAAGTTTCAAAATTTGAAAAACTCGATTTTTCCAGCTATTTAGATGTCAGCAAAAAAAGTAGTTCTTACCGAGTCTGCTACTCTTAAAATGCTTTCAAAAAAAACCCATTTGTTCATGAAAAGTTGTTCACTGGATTCGTCTGTATGGGATAACATATTTTTCTTTTAGAAAAAATATGGTTTTTCTGAATTTGGAAACTGCAAGATGCATCCGAAGCTCTGACGTCCAGTAAACCATAAAAAATAGGGGTTTTGTGAAACGTTAATTAATACGCTTTAATTTCATTAGGTGTCAATAAAACCTTTATTTTTCATGGTTTACTGGACGTCCGAGCTTCTGACACATCTTGGTGTCTCCAACTTCAGAAAAACGGTACTTTTTCTAAAAGAAAAATATGCCATCCCATACAGACGAATCCAGTGAACAACTTTTCATGAACAAATTTTTTTTCTTTTAAAAGCATTTTAAGAGTAGCAGACTCGGTAAGAACTACTTTTTTTGCTGACATCTAAATAGCTGGAAAAACCGAGTTTTTCAAATTTTGAAATTTTTATCACTCCGTCGAAGAACATCCAAATCACGAGTTATTGGAACCCTAGACCCTTTGGGATTTCCTCTACAAACTAACGAAATTTGAGGATATGTTGAGGGAGAGTGCCTCCTCTTAAAAAATTTCTCATATTAATTTCCTTTTCTTTTCATAGTTACTAGTTGAAGTTCGTCCATTGAAGAAAGATGATAAAAATTTTTCAAATAAACAAGATCTTACATTATTTTTAATTGAATCTGATATTTATTTTCTTTTTAATCCATGGAATAAAGATGATGCATGTGCATTATCATCATCTGAACAAATAAATGAATATGTTATGAATGAACATGGACAAATTTATCTTGGTACACCGAATAAACCTCTATCAATACCATGGTATTTTGGTCAATTTGAACAATCAACATTACTTACTGCATTGGCACTTCTTGATCAAGCACAATTACCAACACAAAATCGTATTGATCCATCAATTATAATTCGTATAATTTCATCAAAAATTTGTTCAAATCCAGGTACAAATAATGGAATATTTCCATCATCACATGATAAAAAAATTTATTCATCAGAAAATCATGGTTATACAAGTAGTACATCAATATTTAAACAATATATTTTATCAAATTGTCAATCATTACAAGGTGGTTGTGGAAATAATTGGCAACATGCAGCTATACTATGTAGTTTAAGTCGATCATTAGGTATTCCATGTCGTATTGTTACAATTTATAATACAGCTTGTCAAACAGATGGTACTCAAAATAATGATATACATTGGGATACAAAACAACGACCATTACAAAAACTTAATTCTGATATAATATGGTAAGAAGATTTTCAAAGAAGAAAAAATATATATATATAGTTTTTTTTTGTTTTTAGTTCTTCACATGTATGGAATGAATGTTGGATGCGTCGTCATGATTTACCCAATGATGAACAAGATTGGCAAATTGTTGATTCAACACCCGTACAAATGTGTGATGGTATTCGACGAACAGGTCCATGTTCAATATCATCTTTAAGAAATGGTGAATTAAGTTTTCGATGGGATTCATTATTTATTCATTCGACAATTAATGGAAATAAATTACATTGGATTGTTTATCCAGATGGTTATATGGAATTATTAGGTTTGATTATTTTGAGATTCAGAAAAAAAAAATTTTTCGTTTTATTTAATTAGATGTACAAGAAAATATAATTGGTACTAAAATAATAACACGATCATTAAATAATGAATTTGAACCAGAAGATATAACAAAAACTTATAAAAATTTAAAGAAATTATCTGATAGAAATGATAATTTAGCAGAACGAACAAAAAATGATGTTGATATTGAATTAAAAATATCAGATGATATTGAAGTAAAATTTCATTTTTAAGAAACTAAAAATAGTTTTTTTTTTTTTTTTTGTTTTATTTGTTTATAGTTTGGAGATAATATTATATTAGAATTAAATGCAAATAATAAATCAAATGAAATACGTACAATAACAACAGCTTTAACAATATTTATAATAAGTAGTAATAATCAAAAATTAATTTTTTCACATGAACAACCAATTCATATATTAAATCTTGAAGCTGGAAAAAGTAAAAAAGAAAAATTTATTCTTTATAATTGAATTATAATTATTTTAGATGATAATATTCAATTAAAAATTACACCTCAACAATATATTTATTATGGTAAACAAGATAATATTATTGTTAAATATTATATACATTCATTAATCAAAGAAACTGATCAAACATTTACACGTGATGATAATATTGTTTTTAATAAAAATGATATTATTAAACCAGTAAATTATTTTATTCTATAGTATTTTATTTAAATTTTTCTTTTTTCTTTGTTAGATTCTTGATGAAGATGTCATTGAAACAGGTAAACCAATATTACTTGGAATACAAATTGCTAATACACTTTCACGTCAAATAAATAATGGACGTATTTATATTGATGGTTTAGGTATTAATCAAATAGTTCCTGTTAAGTAAGATTTTATTTGATATCTTAATTATGTCGATGTTTTAAAATTTTCAAGCTAATAATCATATTTCATATGAGAATTTTTTTTGTTTTGAATAATGAACATTTAAACAATTAATCGATACATTCTGGAAATTTTCTATTAATAAAAAAACAAAATCAGTTAAAATCCTCAAATTTTAACTATTTGTTTTTTTTTAAATTCAAAGATATATCAAATCACATATCTCTCAATTTGAAAAAAAATTTAGTTAAATCTTGATATCATAAATTTTTCTTCTAGTCGATCATTTGCACCTAAAGAATCAACTATATTACATATTACACTTTATCCTACTCGTATTGGAGTTAGCCGTCTTTATATAACATTTATATCAGATGATGTTTATTCATCAACACAAATAATTCCACTTGAAATACTTCATGAACCAATTAAAGAACAAAATAAACCATTATTAAAAACTAATACAGAAACATTATCAAAAACAGATGAAAAAGTTGATAAACAAACTAAAGAAAATGAACCAATATCTTCATCAAATATTTCTGATCAAGAAGATAAAACATTAAAAAATGAAGAACAACAACAACCATTAAAAATATTATCAACAAAAATTTCAGACGAATATCCTGATGATAGAACTTCAAATATTTCACCAACAAAATTTGATCTATCATCAGCTGATGATGATGATGATGTTGATGATATTGAAGAACTTAATTTAAAAAAAAACCAAGACGAATCATCTCTAAATCAAAATACTGATTCATCATTACCACAAGATTCAACATTATCATTAGACAAAGATAAAATATCAGTTGATAGTTTAGATGGATCTCATGATCGTCGTCATGAAACGGATAATAAACAACAATTAAAATAGAACAGTTCAAATTTATTTTATTTTAACTTTCTTGCTACTTTTTATTTATTAATCTATAGAGTTTAGTTTTGTAATCTCCTTTCTTTTTTTATTTTTCGAATAAAAAACCTTTTAACAAAAAAAAAGTACTTTTCTTTTTCTTTAATTAATAAATAGTTAATTAACAATGAGAAAAAAAAATCAAGTTCATTGATAAAATGAAAGAGATTTTTTTATTATGTTCAATGCTATATAATTATACAAAGGTCTTTTTTAATTGTTAATCTATTTAGTGAGTATAACCATTTTAGTCTCTTATGTAGTATAGAATAATTTTGTTATAATCAAATGCAAACACAATTCTATTTCATCATTACAATCCATTATTGAAAATTTGAATTATATATTTTCGATTAAAAAACAAAACAAAAATTTTTCGTTTCTATAATAATTAAATTTCTAATTGTATTACCTTTAATTTTAATTATTTCCTTTTTCTTTTGTATTTTATCAATGTCCTTGTCTTTCATTTCTATCTCTTGTCTTCTTCAATCATTAGAAAGAATAGTTTGCGAGTGTTCTCATGTGTAACGATCAATCGCAATCGTACGTTATATAAAGGTAAGAAAAAAAAAACGAAAAGATACATACAGCTGATGTACATTTAACATCATCATAAAAAAACCTATATATGAGCTCTTCTCATATCAACTAATTCGTTATATTTCTTCTTCTATATATATATATATATGGAATTTAATTCAACATCACAATATTTTCGTCATAAAAATCCATCTTATGAAAAAAAATCATTATCTAATTTAAATAAATCACGATCAATTATTGTTCGTATTCCTAAATCAAATAATAATGATAATTTTCGAACAAATAATTTTACATATCGTACAGAAGTTTATTTACAACAACGAGAAAAACAATATATTGAAAAATCATCATCAGCAACAATAACAACATGGAAAAATTTAAAATATCAAAAACAAATATTAGATAATGATCAAGTTGAAATTGATCGTGTTCTATCAACATTAGATTCTATTCATAAAACATTTAATCGTTCATTATTAATACCTTATAATAAAGTTTATTCATCACTTTATGGAAATCATAATAATAAATCAGATCGTTTAATGAAAACATTTTGTCAATGTCGAAATCATTATATGACTTATGAACTATCAATGAAACTTGATGATGATGATAATAATGATGCTGATAATAATGATAATGATGATGAGAGTAAAACACAAGTTATATCAAATTCATTTGGAAATTTTCAAGATACAGATTTAGATGATACAACTGACAACGAAGAAGAAAGAGAAAATGAAAATGAGAAGAAAAAATCTTATGATAGTGGTTATGGAAGTGTTATACCCATGAAACAATATTCACGAGAACCATTTATTAAAATAACTCAACCATGGAACGTAAATTAAGAATTTGATAAAAACAAAAATATTGTAATATTGATTTTCAGTTCTTTATTATTGGAATAAATATGAACATCTTTTCTTTTTTTCTCGTCATATGCATTCATCATTATCATCTCAATATTGATTTCTATCCATATCTCTAGGCTTATAGTGACAAATAAGTGTATTTTGATAATTGACTACAATATACAAGGACTGATACTTGACTATGTCAATCATGTCCATTCAGAATGTCAATCTCTACAGATTTTTTAAATTGATTAAATTCAAGTATGATTCGTTTTGGTTATAGAATATGTCTGGCTTTCAAAATCGGACTATTTAGAAATTGATAAGAAAATCAAAAGAATAGATGAAAAGAAAAATAAGAAAAAGTTATATCATATAATACAATAAAATGATTCATTTATGTTGTAGTAATTCATGACAAGATATGACGCACTGAACCGGAACTTTGATTATTATAGAATAAAAAACTTTTCAATAAGAGTAACACCAATATAATAGATGATTTCAATAGGATATGACTCATTTAATTGGTATTGTATTGACAATAACAAAAACAGAACACAATCAATTTTATTAGAAACATACTGAAATGTTCAACAATTGAATTGAGGACAAATAGAAACTATTCATCTGAATAGTGCGTTGAAAAGTAATCGATTGAAAAAAAAATGAATTTTCTTTTAATAATCTTATTGAACAAAACGATTTATTCTAATTTGAATCTTCAACTTGAAGAAAACGATTATGATCATAACACTAGAACACCGTAAACAAGAAATTTAATAAAATTTCATCGTCATTTTATGTTAATTTTGTCATAATTTTAGATTCTGAAAACTTTTCAACATTACTTTTAATATTGATTTAAGAAATCAAATCTCTTTCTATTCTTTTCATTTATTATTCTTAATAGTATTTCACAGCATCGATACGATATCGATAAATAAACGAAAGACATCCTAGCAGATGAATTTAAAAGCAAATACGACATACAAAAAAAAAAAAGAAAGAAATCGGAGTATTTTCTTTCATTTGAAGACGTCATTTCATATATTTGTGATATATAAGAATGCTACAAATAGACACAAAGTAATAGAACGAGAATTGCATGATCAATTTATGCCGATTTTTTTCTTATTAATACTTATTCTATATAGAGTATGAAAAAATTAGTTAAAGCACTTCAATAAAATAATAACAATTGAACAGAGACAACAAGAAAAAGAAAGTACAAATAAATGTTGTACGTTCAACAATTTCAACATGATCGTCAAAATCATTCAAATGAATATCAACATCTTCATTCAAAAGCTAATCGAAATTTTTTACTTTGTAGTAATAAATATGCTGAAAAATTAACACAATTATCTCGATCAACAACTCGACCATCAACACCAAATATTGGTCATGAACGTACACGTACATTACTTATATTAACACGAATATCATCATTAGCATCTCTTAACAATACCAATAACAATGATTTGTCCATTTTGAATATTGTAAGTGAAAAATTCGATTTTTTAAAACATAGTTACTAATGTTGTTATTCTTTCTTTTTTTTCTTCGCTCTATGTGTCTCTATAATTGTTTAAAAAAAAAAATGAAAATTTTATTCTATTAACACATATCTACTCCAACAAACGACGCGGTCAGATGTGCAGTTTAATAAAAATCTACACGTGTAAAAAGAAAACAGAAGGAGTAAGTGAGTGTGTGAGAGAGAGAGGGAGAGAAAAGGCAAGTCCAATCATAAGAGAACAAAACGTTTTTCATCGCGATTCTTTTTTTTTTATTAAAAAAGAAGTTATTCTGTTTGTTTAACAGAACGAGCTTCATTTGTAATAGAAATATGTTTGCCATCATACATAGATTGATTGAAAGTAGACTGAGAAGATGATCGACGGTCATACAAGTCGAACACATTTTTATGTAAGCATGCAACAACCAGGTCTTGTTTGTGCGGTCAATGTTTTACCCAATGATACACTTGAAGTTCAGGGGCAACGTGTAAAAGCACAACCAGATTCATTTTGGTCATATTATCCCGGTGACGTTGGAATACTTTGTAAGGTGTGTTTGTCGAGGCTTTTTTTACAAATAAGAAAGCGATACTTTCGTACCATTTTGAATTGTATATATATATATATGTAATTTCTTTCTTTTCTTCAGAGAGCAACCAGTTGGAATCCACAACACTCGAGAATAACACGAGAAAATAAAGATTATATGACAGCGGTAAGTTGCCATTAAATTTTACCTTCAAAATGAAAAAAAAAGAAAGTAACAATCTATTAATTTTTTCATTACATAAGAAGGCCTCTACCATATTTAATTATATCTATTTGTTAAATGGAAAAAAATAATAATGTAAAATTAAAAATTTATGAAAAATATTTGCCAATACAAAAATCTTATGTACCGATAACGATTTCTGATAGATGTTTTCAAGTAAGAAGAGAGAAAAAAAACAGGAGAGAAGTAAAGATTAGAACGTAAAATTTTATTTGTGTTTCAAAACAAACATGTTTTGTTTTTGATGTATACTTTAAACTGTTTCTTTTAGATTTAAAAAAAACACAATAGTAAATTGAAAACTAAAAAAAGAATCTTATGAGTATGTGTTAATATTCCGAAAAAATTAGAATCGCAAAAAACAAAAAAAAAATCATATCTTTCAATACTAAACATATTTCTTATAGTTAGCTAAAGGGCTTACACGTGATGATGGAAAACAAATTTCAAATGAAAATAATGAAATATTTTCATCTCGTTGGCATCAAAATTTACCTAATGGTGTTAATAGACCAGGAACAGCAAAATCAGTACCAAAAGGGTAAAGATAAACATAATAATAACATTTATTTAATATAATATTCGATAATAATGATAATAGAAATCGACCACCTACATCAGCACCTGAACGTGTTAAACTGTCCTTGTCAACTCTTATTGAAGTTAATAGACCTACAACTGCTCCTGTAATTATTGAAGAACGTCCTCGTCGAATAAATACTGGTAAACTAAAATCTGCTTTACCTATTCGTCCTCCACCACCTCCACCACCTCCAGCACCATTACGAGCCCCACGTTATATTGATTCATCAGGAAAT
This sequence comes from Rotaria sordida, assembly GCA_905250125.1. NCBI lineage: Eukaryota > Metazoa > Rotifera > Eurotatoria > Philodinida > Philodinidae > Rotaria > Rotaria sordida. The sequence continues at coordinate 57,282 of CAJNOL010000294.1, forward strand.
TTTGATAATTTAACAAATACAACATTTCTTAATCTTACTGATGGACTTAAATCATCAATATTTAAAAGTGATAATCATTTTGTTCATCAATTATGTTCAAATATAAATGAAACAGTACCTGAACAACTTGATACTAGTCGTGATAGTTTTCTTGATTTATCTCATATGACATTACCTATTGAAACTACTAATAGAGAAAAACAACAATTAAATGAAACAATTGAAAGTGATCAAGATGAAAATAAAGTAAAATTTATTTGAAATAGAGAAAAATTTTTTTCCAGAATCTTTTATATTAGATTGATAATTTTCAACATATTACAAATTTTGGTACATGGTATCGTGATTCTAAAAGTGGACGTATTGAAGCGATAGCTAATTTACCTAGTCGAAAAACTTCATATGAAGATCCAAAAATAATTGAACAACGTATTATTGAACAAGAAGAAGAAGCTATTCGTCAACGTCAAAAAGATATTAATCAATATTCATTTGATTTAACATATGATTCTTTAACACCTATATATGATTATAAAAGTCCATTTACTGAAGAATATGATCAAGCTATTGCTTTACAATCACAATTACAAACAAATAATGGAAATAATGAATGGAATATAAAAGATTTTTATCGAGATGTTAAAACAAAATTTGAACAAGGTACTAACACAAAAGCCGTCTTTGAAAAATGTATCAAACTAGCAAGGTAAGATATACATTTATCGGAACATCATATATAAATAGTTTTATTTTTTATTCTAAATATTTTTGTTTTGTAAAGACAAGCAACATAAAATTAACTTTAATTGAACTTTCTTTTAATTTTCATTTTTAATTAAAATTAAATAAGACTATCTATTTACATATGTTTTCATAATATAAACAAAAAAACAAATCTATTTCAAATTTAGATTACAAGCTAATACAATCAAATGGGAACAACGACGTCGTCAAAATATAAATACATATAATCGTTTAATGAAAAGTACATCTTTAGATACAAGTACATCAAATTTAACTGGAAGTTTTTCATCTAAAAATTATAATAATGAAAAAGAAATTCGTGAATTAAATGAGTTAAAACGTGATTTACGTTGTAATGAATGTAAACGTGCAACATGTCTTGGAAATTGTGCACCCGGTCAAGATTATCATCTTTATAAACGAATTGTTTCAACAATACCATCTCAATCATCTTCAGCAAAACAACCATTAATACCAAATGGATCAAATATACGTGATCAACATCGTTGTAAACATGGTTGTACAACATGTTCAACAAGTAATTATCGTTCTGCAGCTGATATTATAAATGCTAATGCAATTATAACAAGTTTAAATAATAATAATAATAATAATAATAATAATAATAATAATAATAATAACAATTATAATCGTCTTCGATCATCGAAAACAACATATTCATATGGTCAAAAATGTCAACGACCAGCAATTGATTTACGTCCACGTTCAATGCATCAAGTAACACGTGAAATGAAATTAAAATTTGAACAAGCTAATTTAAGTCCTGTTGTTGTTGTACCTTTATTTGAAGATGAATCTCAAACAATATTAACAAGACGTTCACAAAAAAGATCACCTAATGGACTTTTACCAGGAAAATCATTTCGTTCACAACGACGAGATTCATTAACAATGATTTCACCACAAAAAATTCTTAGTTAATATCATCTTTTCTTTTCTTTTTTTTCTTTGTATAAATAACTTCATTTTATTAAATTAAAGAAAAAAAAAGGGAAAATGAATTCTTTTATCTCTTCTCTTTTGTTGATAAATATATGAATAAGATAACAATATTAATTTGTAATATTCTCTTGGTATTATCAACGAACAACATATTGAAGAAAGAAAAAACAATATATCTCGAGATATTTTAGAAGAATAATCAGTCAAAAAAAATGTTATATATTCGATCGAATTGGGAATGTCTTCGTAACTCAATAGGAATCTTCATAAGCTAAAATATTACAGACAAAAAGAGATATGGAATCTATATCCCCTCTTGATTGAGTATATGCTTATGCTCAATGTTGTTGTTATTGTTTTATCTTTTTTTTCTTCTTCTCATCCGCTAGGGGTATACAGATTAGGTCGCATACAGATATACAGATTTAATTGAGAGAAGAAATGCGATCGCCTTTGTTCCATACATCGACCATCGTACACAAAGTGTCTCGTGATAAGAGCAACACTTTTTCCCTATCTAGTTTTCTCTCCCTCTCTCTCTCTCCCATTGCCATTATGTCATTCATTGACAGACAGCTAATGAGTGCGTACAGATATATCGAATGATGGTTATGTTAGTGGCTAAGAGTTGAATGAATTGTCATTGTGCATGCGCGAATTTGAGTGACATAAATTAGTATACAACTGTTTAAAAGAAAAGAAATGGATAGTATTATTTATATATATATATATAAATGTGCGTATAAGCGCAACTGTTCAAAGGAAATCTGGTGCCGCTGTCAAGTTATCCTACTCGTATGATCATCACACATACACATATGTGCGCCAATCTTCATCCCATTCATTTATCTTAGTTTAAAATAACATTTATAATATTTCTTCTTTCACACAAGGATATAGATCATTTGTCCTGTTGATCTCTCATCGAAATGTGCGACACGATAACAATTATGGGAAAAATGATGGAGGCGAACTAGCATGTAATATAATCTTTTTCTCAATTGATGTGCATGCTTGTCCATAAAAGAAAAAGAGGCTGATGACAACGTAAGGTACCTTCTTCTTTCTCTTGACATTCTTTTTTTATTTTTATGTGCCTATAGAAATAAATATGCACTTATGATTTGATCATCAACGTTTATACATACATCAGCTAAACTATAACGACAATGATGATGACCGATTTTCAAGAGATCAAATTGCACAAGTATGATTGCCGCCAGAAATATTTCAACTAGCATACAACATTCTACATCGCAATGATGGTAGTATGCATTTAGCCTCAAGGCCGTTGGCACCGCTTTCTGTTTTTTGCTGTCTTTGCTGTATAAAGAGATAACAAGAAGAGAGAAAAAAAAGGAATTCACGATGGCATGAAGGATAAGACAAGCCGAAATATGCCTTCAAGAAGATCTGTAATCGATAGGATGGATGAGAGCAACACTTGTTCTCTCTCTCTCTCTCTCGCGTTCTGTCCTATCATTGCAGTCGAGAATTTAGCTAGTATCTGACAATAGACGATTGTGTATAGAAGAGTGTTTATCGATTGGCATACTAAGTAAACACACCAATTCGATCTTTCATTGTATGAAACACACATGGACGACAATTTGACAGAGAACTTTCCTTTTTCTTCTTTTTTTTTCTGTGTTGCATTTTTATATAAACTTTCATATTGTCTCAACGACGTGACAACTGTCAATTTTGAGGATAGAAGAAAGAGAGAGAAAAAGAATTCGAGCAAAAGTAACAGCTGTGGTGGTACCGGTAACGATAGTATCCTATTACTAGCTGTGGAAGATGCGATCGAGCGTCAGTGCGAGAATATATGAATAGAACAAAGACTGTCGTTTGAAGTATCGCATAAGATGGACAAGAGTAGTAGCAGCAGCCGAATCATTTGACTTTGCTAAATTGAGTCAATTGTCAATTATACATATACAGATGGAATAACTCATAAGTCTAATCATTTAGAGTTTTGTCTGTTTTTGAGGTAAGACAATCATGCACATAGATCGCCAAACGATGCTCTTTCGCTCTTTTGCCCCCTCTCTCTTCTCTTAGACTGCTTGTTTCCTTCTTTTCTTAGCTTTTATCTCACTCTCTCACTCTCTTTCTCACTCTCTCTCTCTCTCTCTCTCTCTTTCTTGCTCGCCCGAATGACAACAATCATCATCAATACTCTCGCTCTCTCTATATATCTAGTATAAAGAGCTATGAAAAAAAAACTCTGTGATCATAGTAGCATTTTGCCGTTGTGCTGCTCTTTCTTCACTTTTGCCAGCCTGCTATCGGTTTTGTGTACACTCAGTTGACAACAACAAAAACAGCAGCCGTCGTCGTCGTTTCCGGGCCGATGATAATAGGTAATTAGGCGCTATTGTTTTTATACCATTATTCATCTTTCTCTTGCACCCTTTCTCTTTAACAAATACACACACTCCTACTGACACTGTTGCTCTTTTGCCAATTGCATACAGTGATGATGATTAGAAATATGGGGCGATACGAAAAGAATAACTATTGTTCTGGTTCGTATATATATTAGGACATCTATAAAAAATGTAGAACACACATATGTTACAAGAGAATAGCAAAAAAACCAAAAGAAAGATCTAAATGTAGGTAAAATGTACATAATGTCCTTGTTGTGGACGATTTGATAATAGATACAATTATTATTCTTAAATATTAGTATTTCATTATCGTTTAGATCGAGTTGCCAATTAAGCGGAAATAATAATGGGTTTTTGTTTCTCATTTTCAAGTGGTTCTATCTTTGTTTTCTTATCGATCTAATTGAGAGATCATGTCGGCTTTCTTTTTTATTCGTTCTCTTTTTATTTATCTTATTCTTTACCAAGAAAGGTGTTCGTCAAATACATTAGCTATCTCTTGAATTCTGTTGTCTATACTAATGACACTTTCCATGTCATTTGTTGCTTTTGTATATCCTGTGTAAAGATGATAACAGGTCGTTATTTCTTTTCTTCTTCATCTTAGTTTTTCTTTTCTTTTCTTGTCTCTTGTTCTTTGTCATTATTATCATCAACATTATCATCATAAATGATGGTGGTAATGGAAATTTCTAGTGTAAGTAATATTGCCGAAAATAAGGTCAACTTACAATTTCCCTGTGATACTATATGTATTGAATTGCCTAATGGACAGAAAACTTAGATTGTCTTCATAGTATTCTACACAATTGTCTCCTGCCGTTGGACTACAATGGCATTAACAAGCAGTTAGTCAGTTGATTTTACTTGTACGAATACACGATTGCTTACTTGCAAACTTTAATACGTATCAATAAGCTTAGAGTGAGAGTGAGCGAAGGACAAGCAAACAGGCGCTGTGCAGATTGTATTACAACAAATACTTAGCAAGAAAAAGAGAAAGAGAGATTAGTATACACAATATTCGTAACAATAACAGAACAGAAATATTATTGCTGATTCTGATAGAAGTAGTCTTTGTATGATAAACGTAGCTTTAACGAAATCGGACTCGATAACGATATATATATTTATCTATCTCACACACACACACACACACACACACATATACAAGTATATGTGCATTGAAACAAATATTATGATCTGTGACTGATGTCACTGATGATGACGATCGACGACGATGAATGAATGGGCGGCGTGTATTGATGAAATCACTTTCATTTTTCAGGCACGTACTACACCGATAAACAATGAGAAGTAGAGAGAGAGAGATTGAGAGAGAGAGAGAGACAGTAGTATGTGAGAAAGAAAACCAAGAGTAAGAGGGCGAGACATATATACATGCATATTTCTCGTTCTCGTAATAACGCTAGCGAATTTATGGGCATGTGTGCATGGTTAATGAATGAGACGTGTGAGGACTATCAAAATTAACGCATATATATATCTATATATATAGTGATAGATTTACTATATTATACAAGGCCTTTTGTTATAACAAGATCATGCGTCCGATGGGATATAATGTTGCCGAACCGATATATATGTGAGTTCGTGCATGTCCTACTAGGATGATTGTAGTTTGTTTTTTTTTTAAAGTAATTTGAAATGCAAGACATCAGAAATGAGGAAAAAGAGAAATTCTCAGTTCATTGATGATAGTGATTAGATCTCTCTGAGGTGTCATGCATTCGCGCTTGTATAGACACGCTCGATTGCCATCATTCGTCGTTGCTTCAATAGTAATAACATCTATTTTTTTGTTATTTTTGTTTTCTTCTTTAACAATTAATCTTTTATAAGCTTACTAATAGAAAATAAGAAGAAAGAAAAAAAAAACCTAGCTAACAAACAAAGAATAACTTGTTTTATTGTAATCTTCTCGTAGATTGACTAACTACTACCATCAACTTTCTATATAGATTTCTTGACATTCATCTAGAATCGATATTCTATACATTTATATGATAATAAACGATAGTCTATATTTATCTTTATCGATACATGTATGAATATGTATAGGTCCATCGTATCCTTACTTGTCAACAATATGCACACCGTGTTATATATTCTTGGTATCGGTCACAAGAAAAAAAACCTAGTCAGTTCATGACGAAGACAAAGCTATGTTGTCTCTGTTGTCGTTGTCTACTAATGGTATGCTAAAATAACATACAAACAGTATATGATTGATCATGGTGGCATAGTTGAAACGTTGAAAAGATAGATGATGATTCTATATAACTACATAGTTCTATACGAATCCATCACACAGTTGTCTTTTATTATTTGTTTAAAGGAGGAGATCATACTTTTTGTCTATATATATATATATATATATATTGGCATTTGACCTTTAAAAGGTTGTTGTTGAAAGATGATGATAATATAAATTTTTTCTTTTTTGAAAAAAATCGGAATTTCTTCTTTCTTCTTCGCCTTTATAAAAGCATACTACTAACTCATTTATGACGATTAATGTTGCGATCATGTCAACAGAACCTTTTACCATCTCTATATTGTTGTTCTTGTAATAAATGTATGCAACAAGCCAGCATCAACAATGTTTCACACTCTTTTCGACTATTACAACTACTATATGTTCTCGTTGTTGGGCTTCGCATTGTATCGTCATACTGTGCACATACATACATATATGTATATATAAACTAAGGCTTCGCTATAGCACAAAAAAAAGGTCAATACCATTTTATTACTCATACGACAAATGCTAATTTTCTTCTGATTCAAACATATATTGAAGCAGGTAAATGTTTCTTGTTTTGTTTCTTTTGATATAACTTTTTTTTTTTCTTCTTTTTTATTATAAACTTAGTTCTATTATAGTTAATATCTGTAAATGACGATATATCAACAATAGATTTTTTTCTCTTCGTCTTCTTTTTTTTTTTATAGACGCCTATGCCTTGTCTGTCGTCATTGTCGACACAAAGAAAGAGTCGAGGCGAAAATCTTTACCAGTAATTAACTCATCAACACGTCTTTGTTTTCTTTTTTTTTTCTTCTCTTCTTGTCTTTACTTGCTGTGCCTGCTTGCCTCTGTCCATCACCGCCCTGTATTGTATTGTCCTTGTGCAAACGGGTGAAAGTATTCATATCATTGCCAGCTACAATAAACCAGGCAAAGAAAAAAATTAGCACTATGTCATCAACAGCAGGCGTTCTGATGTGTATGTTTGAGAATAGGTTAGAATACAATACCATCCAAACAGGATTATTGTAACGGTAGTCTATGTCTGTTTGTTCTGAAAATCGCTTCGAGCTAGTGTTTATAATCGCTTATTCTCTCTTTCTCAATTATTCGTTTGTGCATATTCGTTTGCCTTGAGATCATAATGCATAACGAGCAGTTCCATTCATTCGTACAATTCTTTCATTCATTCATTCATTCATTCATTCATTCATTCATTCTTCCAACAAGGGACAATGCATACATGCCACCTTCGGCATACACACACGATATTGTACAATTACGTACCTCCTTCTTCTTCTTCTTCGTTTTTCTTCTCTCCCTTTTATTCCTTTTTTTCTCTTACTTGTATGTGTGTATGTGTGTTCTATTGTCGTTGAAAATCTTTTCAAAACGCGCATATATATACTGCAAGTACACACACACGCATACCAATATTGTCACATCTACTTATGTGTCTATAATTTTCTACCACCTTTTCTTTTTTTTTTTCTTAAGCATTTATCTCGCTTTATTCATGGTGTTATATACAATCTCTTTTTTTTCCTTCTCTCCTTTATTGTCCATATTTCATGACAGGTAAAATAACTAAGCTTTTCTTTTTTTGTAGAAGTACTTCGTTTTTTTTTCTCGAATGTTTAACAAAAAAAAAGTAATAGTAGTTTTGGTTTTTTTTGCTTTTAAAACAAAGGAAAGTTTCTCTTATTTATATCATAAGAGTTGAATTAAAGCACTTATAGACATATATAATCTTTCCTTTACTTAAATATATAACAACAACAACATCATCATCATCATCATCGTCATTTTCGCTTTGTCCTCTCTTTCTCTTTTGCTTTCTTTCTTACTTTGGCCATGTTTATTATTGAATTTCTTTGAGTGGAAGGCAAGCGACAAGAAAGAAGAAAAAAAAAATTAAATATTAGACGATGACGAGAAGCGAAACAATGGATGCTCCCTATGTTATGGCACAGCACGCGTGTGCACGTCTGTCTTCAACTCAGCGGATAATGACATGATGTTGGACAATTGACAATGGAACAAGAAGGCGAGTGAGAAGAGAGAGAGAAAACCTGTGAGGTTTTTGTTGCATGCACGCATTATTCAAAAAAAAAACTATATATATATATATATAAGAAAAGAGGAAACGAAGAATAAGAAAAAGACGATGAAGAAGAAAGAAGATGCGCCGAATGAGTACTACTACAGTAGAGAGAGAGAGGGAGAAAATCAGTGATGTTGATAGTAATAATAGAAGATCTGTTACTGTGACAAGAAGGCAGGTATGTTGATTCTCTTTCTTGTTTCTTTATATATTCTCTTATTAGAAGTTATTCGACAATTGACATATTTTCATCCATGTATACATCCTTGAGGTTGTCAAGTTTTTATATTCACTATTGATCAGTTAAAAAGAAAAATGAAACAAGGAGAAACAGTGATGTACAAATTAGAACAGTGAAGATCGATTAAAAGTGATTGTTACATATACTCGAAAAAGATGCACATATGTTGTCTATTCATTGTAACGAATAAATAAAATCGGTAACGATGCTGGTGACGGCTGTTTATTCCGGCTGTCTTTTTTTTAGTAGAAATTACTTTTCTTCTTTTGCTCTCTCTCTCTCTCTCTTTATATTTCTCTCCATGACACCTGATGACAAGAGAGATTTAATAATGCCATTGCTCGACAGACGGATGAAGGGAAGATCGTTGTCTTTCTATTGTTCGTGTTATGCCAAGTCGGAAAAAGAAAAAAAAAAGAAGAAAAAAAAAAAGAAGAATAAGGTATCTTTCTTCAACTTGAAAAGAAGATGAAAGAAACAATACGAGCTGCATTATCATAGTCTGTCAGGCGATTTTTACTTGAATATTAGGGTTTATATGTATACGCGCGAGTGAAAGAATGAGTGACTAGTGCAGTTTATCAATCATGAGTATGTTTTATGTATAAAATCAGTTTGCATGCATATTGTGCATAGAGCAGTGATGATGTGCATTGTGTTCGGTATGTGTATATGCATATACTACGGTGCAATTGAATATAGATGATGTGAAGTCGAGCGTAAAAAGGGAAGACAGACAGAGAGAAAAAGAGAAGAGTGTATTGTGTCAGCAGCGGTAAAGAACAAGTCTTGCGCGTCATCGTCGTATTGCGCGTTCGACACACACTCCGAACAATAGATTCTTAATAGAAAAGAAAGGAGAGAGAGGGAAAAAACGTCTACTCACATACACATAATCACAGTACCTAGGTGTATCCACCATCACTTCTATATGCATAACTGCTATTAGTGGTAATAATTTTTCTTTGTGCACTCGATTGACATTCGATTCGTACAGCAACAACAACAACAACAACAAAAGTAAAGCGTAAGAAACAGAAAAAAAAAAAGCAAAATTATTTCTCAGCGACAATAACAAACGGACACTCATATATAATATTCAATCATCCATTTATTTTACTAGGCAAGAGGTAAATACAAAAGGCGTTGTATAACACGGTAAGCAACTATAGTATCGTCATCGTATTGAAAGGATTTATGTCTTAGAGAGTTGAGATGTTCATATTAAATAGTATATATATATATATCTAATTGTTACTTATGTTTAGTTCTCTAGTTTTTTTTTTGTTCTAAATGTATGTGTATATATATGTTTGAACATATTATTAGTGGAAGAATGAGAAGAACAAATTTCATCAATCAAAAATACAAAAAAAGAAAAACAGTAACATATAACTATTACTATACTATTACTAGTCATAAAAACAATGGGTTACGATTGTGTGTGTGTGTATGTGTGTGACAATATCAATTATGTGAATGAAACTAAAATCCGGGTATGATGGAATAAGAAAGAAGAGTGTCTTGTGCGCGATAAACATCCGTCGTTTAAACGACGAAATAAGAAAATGTGACATTTTTCATCCGTCTTGCATGGCTTTCACACTCCATTAGCTTCTACCCTGTTGCCTTGTCATTCTCACAGATAGACATACAGGTAATGAATAGAGAGAAGAAAAAAAGGCTCTTGTTTATTGAATATCTAGAAGACACGACATACACACATACATATTACTTATCGTGTTCGATCGTTTGTTCTCTTTCTTTACTCTCGTTCTCTTTTCTTTCTCATACACCTACATATAATTGCAACAACTTTATTATTATTATTATTATTATTATTATTTTTAGTCTTTCTTTTTTTTTCTATCCTTTGGCGAGTGATGTTGTTCACATAAGGTTTCACTTCCCATGTAAATAATCAATAGTCATTGTCAGTACCATATATAAATATATATATATATAAGCCAAACGAGTATTAAAACGTACAGAATGTTATTCTTACAGTTTTGCATGTGCACACGCCAAACACTTGCATGCAATGCAATATATATATATATATATATATATTCAATAAAAGTGTGCATTAGAAGTGTGAAGATTTTCTTTTTGTACGTCTCTTTCTCTTCCTCTCTGTCGTTTCTCTCTTTCTTTACTCGCTTGACTAGATTTGTTTCACTTGATCAGCCTCATATTGTGTAAAGCAACTCGAAGGGAGGAAAAAGAGAAAGAAGAAGATCAATAATAGTCCTAAGTCGACTTTTTTTTTCCTGTCAACTATATCGGTGGACACAGGTAATTAGCGAGAGAGAGAGAAAAGATTGAAATCGTTTCACAATTATGCCTGTATATCGTACAACCAAGGCCAATCATGAAAGCGCATGCATATATATCTTCATATACAACACGGATGATGATGTTGATGATGATGATGATGATGATGATGATTCAATTTTTATATATTCAATGTAGATATTTTATCACTTTCCTTTCTACTTGCTTCGTTATTTTTACCTTTGATTGTTGTTCGCGGACGTTCTTTAACATGTTTATAATCATATTAAATTATTCTAGATTCATATACACGATATATATGAATATATATTGTCATTTTTATTGTGTCTCCTGCCGTCACAGACTGATCCTTGCTTAGTATAATAACCTAGTGCAATGCCAGGTTTTTTTTCTTCTTCTTCTTCGTCTTCTTTTTCTACTTATTCTCTTTAACATGAGTTAAGAGGAAACAGAGACAAAACGAACACACATAAGATTTTTCTCTTTTCTTTTACTCTTTTTTTATATTAATAAAAGCGGTTCTCACATATTATAAATTACCCGTTCGAGCAACCGAACAAATCTTTACCTTCAAATCTATCGATTTCAATTGAGAAGAAAAAGAAAAGAGAGCAATGGTAAGGTTTCATTCATTTTCATTCATCAATTGATATAAAATGTAGATGAATATATATAAATACACATGTATATATATATAAATTATACATGGCAACTATTACTGTGGCTTTGCATCGATGCATTGATGGTAGCATTATCGTTGTTGTTGTCGTCAGTGAAGATCAACATGACACTTGAATGCGCCGATTAACATTGAGCAAAAGAGAAAGGAGTAAAAGAGATTTTTTTCACTAGTCGCTCTCTGTCTCTTCTCGTTTTCCATTGTTCCTTTGTTTCTTACTTCTGTCGTTGAATATGCATCCAAGAGAAAAAGACTATATATATATATATATATATAGATATATAGATATATATGAATGGAACACGAGCAGATGCCTCTGTTTTCTTTTGTGTCTAAGCGTGCGTGTCTTTCTTTGTATACGATTTGAGCTACCGCTGCTATCGACACGCTTTTTTACTAGTTGAGTTTGATCAATGAACTTGATTCGATGAGGCAGCTATTGTCTTTTCTCTCTCAATCTCACTCTCTTTGCCTATTTGTCCTATTGTGTTGATGTTGTTGTTCTCCTCAATTAATAGTTAGTATGATAGTTGACTTGAATAGATATAAACATAATCATATAAGTAAGCTTATTTGTCTCAATTTACCCGTCTTTATTAGAGATAGTCAAAAAAAAAAAACTTTTGTTTTTTAATTTTATTTTTATAGATCATTATTTTAATTAATGTCGGTAAAACGTAAGTATGATTTTGATCAAGTTGATTCATCTGCATCCACAACATCATTATGTACCGGGGATGGATCAACGACAACATCATCTATAACAACAGCAAAATATATTAAAACTGAACCACTTCTTCATCGAGTATCATCGAATAATATTTTCTATAATCATAATTCACCATCCAACGATCATAATGATCGTAAGTATTTGTATTAGTGTTTTGTCTTTTGTTATTTTTCGTTCTTAATGATATAAAAAAAAAATATCAACCTATTAATTTTGACAGATGTCAATATCAGTAATAGTCCACCTTTATCAAATACTCAAGAATCACATGGCGATCATATTGAATCAAATATTCATAATAATGAAACAATAATACCTGCATCACCAACAAATAATAATAATAATAATATTAAAACTAATGAAAAATATTCAACTAATACAATACCTTCAAGTGAATCTCGTCCAGAAATAAAAGAAATACCATCTGATTTAAATCAACCACAACGAAAACGTCGTAAAAATATTCCATCATCAAAAATATCTCGATCATCAATACCATCATCATTATCAACAACAACAACAACAACAATGATATCAAATAATAATATAAAACTTGAAAAAAATATTCCACAATTACCTACAATTCCAACTAATACAATATCAACAACAAAAACAAATATAACAATGATATTTAATTTAATACGTTCATTATTAGAAGAAAAACAATTTGATAATAATGATGAAAATTTAATATCAACTATTGATTGTCTTATTAATAGTTTACAACATTTACGTGAAAGAATAAATACAAATGAAACAAATAATAATAATAATAATGAAAACAATTCTTCAATAAGAAATTTTCATAATGATGATACAATTCCATTAAATTTATCAAAACCAAAAATAAGACATCAAACACGTTTAGCATCAACAAATAGTGATGATATGAGTCCAAGTACAACAACAGTCAGTTCACCATCACCATCAGCACCAACTTTATCATTAGCATCAACACTTTTTCCTTCACAAGCACTTTTTTATGAGAAGCCTTTTTTTCCTCCATTTGCAAGTAAGGCTTCTTTTTTTTTTTTAATCTGAGAAAAAAACTAAAATTTTTATTTTTTGAAATTTTTCATTTAGTTCCTAATATGACTCAATTACAAAATTATTTAAAATTATCAGCTGGATCAGTATCTAATGATTCATTAGTATATATAAATTCAAATTCTATTATTATTTTAACTTTCTTTTTTTTTCTTTATATTTATCTTAAGAATTCAAAAAATGGAGAAAATGGTTCTTCACGTTGTTCATTATCGCTTCCATTTGTTGCTGGTAAATTAACAAAGATACTTTAATTTATTTTTATGATTTTATTTCTTTTTGATTAGGTCTAAATATGTGTACTTTTCCGCCGACATCCAATCATCTCTCACATCATTCAAATTTATCAACATCATCACATGAAACAGTACATATGAATAATAATAATAATAATAGCCATCATAATAACAACAACAACAACAACAACAGTCATCACTATCGCGATTCGTCCATTGACAAAGACTCGTCATTAGGTGAGTCGAGAGTATTTGTATATTAAAGAAAGAGTCTTCCATCGTTGGAAAAAGAAACGTAAATCGTCCAACCAAATCACATTCCGATTGAGTTGATTGGTAATGATACGACGAAAAAAAAAAAAAAGAAATATATAACAAAAACAACGAAAGAAAGAAAGAAAAAAAAGACACTAGTCGATTATATACATTTCTAAACGAAAGGCGAACGAACAAGAAAGAAAGAAAGAAAGGGTCGTTACAAGAGAAAGAAGAAAAGATACAAGGCTGTGATACGTATTCATAATGATGATGAGAATAGTGCTCACATAAACAGACTTGATACTTTCACTAGTTATCATTCTGTATCTTTTTTCTTTTTAATGGATACTAAGACGAGTAAATATAATTTTTTCTATACGTATATATATATCTATCTATGGTTGAATCATTTGAATATCAAATCTATTTTTAATTAAATATAAAAACCTTGTTAACCGCGTTAATGAATATTTAATATAAAACCTTGATTGGAAAAAGATTGATAATACAAATTGAATATTTTACTTATATCAATCTATATATTCATCTTCTATTTGTTCAAATAAAATATTCAATATACAATTGAAAGGAAACAAAAAGAAAAAAAAAATATACACTGAATCGATAAGTTATGTTAATGAACTGTTTTGCTTAAATGAGTGTTTAATCGAATGACAATTGTTGTTAAAATAATTTTTTCTGTTCTTTATCAAAGAATTTAAATTCAATTGTTGAATTTCAAAATGAAGAACGACAAATTAATGAGATTTTCATTAAACTAAATTTCATGTTCATCATACAAAAAACTATGTCATATTATAAACAATTCAATCATATTAATAAACTTCTCTTTTTATAGCTCGTCACATATCAACAAATCGAAAGGAACGAAATCATCATCATCATCAGCATCATACATCATCGAATAGTTCATCAATTTTAACAAATAAGAATGGAAATAATGAAATAAATTCAACAGGTACAACATCTTCATCACCAGCATCATCTAATGATCATATAAAACGACCAATGAATGCATTTATGGTTTGGGCACGTGAAGAACGACGAAAAATTTTAAAAGCATGTCCTGATATGCATAATTCAAGTATAAGTAAAATCTTAGGTGCTCGATGGAAAGCAATGAGTAATGAAGAAAAACAACCATATTATGAAGAACAATCACGTTTAAGTAAAGTTCACATGGAAAAATATCCTGATTATCGATATAGGTATATTTAATTTTAAATTAGAGTGTTTTGTGTTTTGTTTTCAATTTAAGTTATTTTATTTTAAATTTACTAGACCGCGACCGAAACGAACATGTGTCATCGACGGTAAGAAAATGCGTTGGTAAGTTTTATGATCTTATCATTTGCTCAATAAATAGTTAAAATATTGAATAAATATATTTGCTTCTTTTTTTTTGTTTTTGTTTTTAAATAGGTCAGAATATAAACAAATGTTAAAACAACGAAAACATAGTCCATTTGATGATCGATCATCACCTGATGGAAATCATTATCTAAGTAAATATTTTGTTTCTTGTGCTTTTTTTTTTTCTTATTAATAACTATAATTATTACTACGTAGGTATAAAAGAAGATGATGATGATGACGTTGTTGATGACGATGATGAATGTAGTACAGATGGTAGTGACAATTCTCAAAAGGCGCTTATTTTTGCTGATTAATTTATGTGATTTAACGTAATTTAATATAAAATAACAGAAAATATCAGACAGTATTACAAACAGTATTCTATTATTGTCCGGTCAAGTGTGTTGACAGTTGATTTTCTATTATTTTAGGATAGAAAAAGAAATTACAGTGAATCTCATTTATCAGTTTTTTTTTTTATGAATATTTGTCTAAATTGGATGTTCGACACCCTTTTTTCTTTTGTGCTTCATTTTTTTTTTCAATGTACAGTTGTATGTATGATTGGTTTTACACATTCTATTAATCGCTGTTTTCTATTTGTCATATGTGCGCGTGTGTGGATGCGATTGCCCGGTGCACAATATATCTCTTATGTTCATTATTCATAATTATTTGTTTTTTTTTTTCATTGTTCAAAATTCTTCTTCTTCTTCTTTTTTTGCTGTCTTTTATTCAAGTTTTGCTGTTTATCTAAATCTGCGTCTGTTTCTTTTCATTTTGCTATACAAACAAAAAAAAAAAAAAAGGAAAAATTTTTTTCTTTGAAAATTCTATAGAAGAAAGAAAAACAAATGAATAAAATTTTTATCAAATGATTTTATTTTTTTTTTTTTGAACAGTTAATAATAGTAAATCAAAGTATCATTATTCTGCATGTTAGATGCATCAGTAACCTTGTTTATCTTTTCTTTTTTGTTTTTAATGTTTTGATGATAACTGAAAAAAAAGGCAAATAAACAGAGAAAAGAAAGATAATATCTATAATTACTAAATAAAAAAGAAAGAAAAAACAAGTCTGATTTAACATACATTAACTTATAAATTGTTTATTAGTTATTGAAATAAATTTTTCAATTGATATTAAGATTTTCATGTATTGTGTGAAAAGAGAATTTTTCTTTTTCTTCGCTTCCTTGAATTTCTACTGTATTCATTAAGTATGCAAATGAATTCAAATATTAAACTTGAATATTTACATTTTAATAATTCATTTCAGTTGTTATTATGAAATAATTTTTAATTTTCGTATTTATACATCTAAAACAAAATAAAATGATTAATTGAAATTAACTTTTATGACATTTCAATTATTTATTCAATATTGAATAAATCTACTAATTTATCTTTAAATATAATGTGTTTATTTGTCAATAGAGTAAAGACAAATTTGAATGATTTTATTGACATCAGCCTTTTGTTAGTTTATTTATAGCAGATGTCAATAAGAAGTAATTAGTAAATATTTTTGTTTTCTTACAAATGCAAAAATATGTCTGTATATAGTAGAAAATATATAAATAATAATAAATTAATTTATTAAAAAGAAACAATTGGTATAGTTTCAAGAATATTTTCTTTTTGTTATTTATAGAAAATAATTAAGACTCGAAAAGAAAATTCATCAAATCAGAAGAAAATAACATAACTTGAATAAACTTCCGATTTGTCAATTAAATCAAGCTAAAACTATAGTTAGTACGTTTTGAGTTAGTTTCTATTTTTATATCAGTTCATCAATCTTATCTAAGGTCATTTCAACTAAATAAAGCTTTGAAATTTTTGTTTTGTCTATTATTAATTAAGATAATCTTAACTTTTATTTTATTTAAAAGATAATTTCATCATAGATTAATATACAAGGCATTTGAAGAAAAGAGAAAAAAAAAGAATGAGAATAACCTTCGAATAAATCACGCGATATCTGTAAACTTTCTATAATTAGATTCCGTAGTTTTTAAAGTTTTGTTTCGTATCATTTCATTTAAGTTCACACTTATCAAAGTGAGTACATTGAACCGAAATATGCAACTTCACTGTTGTCACGTATTTAAAACAAAAAAGATATTGCATAGGATTTTCTGCAAAATCATTTTATTTTTGTTACCGATTCTTATTGTAATTTCAGTGTGATCTTTATTAGACATTGTCTGTCATGCGTCCTTATGGAAAAAACCTCCAATCGTGTGCTAAATAATATGAACATATGGATCTTTTGGAATCTCTCATGTCGTTGAACTATTTACTGAACTTTATCATAAATCAGTATACTATTAAACAATCTTTGGAAACAGCTAGAAGATTTAATGCTGATACACTTTCATTACCAACGTGAACTTTAGCAATTTTTTTTTGTTGTGTCATTACGGTGAGACATTCGGAATGTGTCCGATGATCTGCAACAATATCAGTTTGATAAAAAAACATTGAAAACTTTCGTTTTATAATTTTAGATGAGTCAAATTTAACCATTAATAGAATAACTTGTATTCTAATGTTCGTAGATATACAATCATTTTATCTAACAATATGTTGAATAAAATTTTGATGAGTATGGAATAAAATGATGAAAGGAACGTAAGTTAATTGAACTGTTGAAGAATTATTTAAGTTTTATTTTCCGATCGATTTTTTAGACATCCTGCAGTGTCATGAAATGAATATAAAAAAATCATTGAAACGGTCAAAAATGTAAATAAGTTTACTGAATTTTCAAAGAATTTTTACATATTTACTGGAAAATCAAGTAACGAAATTTTAACAAGGAATTTTGTCCATATATAGATCTGATAATATATAGAATATACTTTTGTTGAGATATTGAATTTTCAAGTAAACTTGATCTCTCGGATATTCTACGGATTATTCGACTTACATCGAGGTAAAATTTCACATCGAAATTCTGTTTTTTTGCTTTGATAGTTCGCTGTATATCTAAATCTGAGTGGAAAATTCAATAAAATAGTTCTAACTCGGTTCTAAAAGTCCCCTTTTAGTTTCCTTGTGAATCTAATATGAGCTCAAACAACATGTATCAGTTCGGAAGAAGTTTCCTCTTGTTGACAACTATTGTTTACACATACAAGTCGACATCTATCGCCCTCTATTCAGATATTTTTTTTTCTCTAATTTTATATTATTTAAAAATATATATATATTTTTTTTGTGTTTTAAATAAAAAATAAAATCATTTTCCTTGTTTCGAAATTCTCTTTCTAAAAACAAACTACTTCGTTACCTTAGCAATAACTTAAAGAGTATAACTCAATGGATAATCGATTAAATGTATTTATTTTTATTCAATTAAATATACCATGAGTAACGATCTTAAATATGTTCTTTTACCAACAATCGAAGATCGACGTCGATCACCAAAATTTCAACCATGGTATATATATATTTTTTTTGTTATTATTATCACTATTCTAATTTTATTTAAATCTTTATTTTAAATTTTTAAAAATAAACATAGGTCTATAAATGGAAAAGATTTTTCTTTAAAGTGAGAAAAAAATTATACAAAATAGCTGCTTATGTTCTTCTTAATTATTGCATTGTATTTCCTACAAACAAAAAAAAATAGAATCTCTCATTTATCTTCTTCTATCTATTGAATAGGTATCGTGAAAGACTTAAAATGAAATATCCATGTAATATAAATACAAAAAATTGGAAATTTGTTAAAGATGGTCTTGATGATTTTCGTGATGGATTACCACCATCACATGATGATATTATTTTACAAGTAAATTTTTTTCCCAAAATAAAATTATTATAATTTCTCTTTTCTTTTTCTTTTTTTTTGTATGTTAATAGCCAGATAAAGGTCCCGGACCTGTATTAATTTCAGAAAATCGTCGTATAAAAGCTACAGCATCAAATGTTCAAACTCGTCTTAAAGAACATCAATTATATTTTAGTCGAGAAATTCCAGCAGTTGAAAAACGACGTCAAATGATGGATAATTATATAGCAACGATACTTAATCATCCTATGGCTTTTTTTGAACATTTTAATCAAACATTATCACCTGAAGTATTCAATATTAATTCAAATTTTCAAACTAAAATTTGTAATTATTTGTTCATTTTTATTTTTGTAATTCTATAGATGTATGAACGACTAACAAAATTACTCGAAGCTGAATTATTACGTTCAGATAATGATGATCAAACATCAATAACTGATGAACAAAAAGATACAATTTCATCATCACCTAGTGGTCAGATAATACGACCAGATACAAGTAGTAGTGAAAAAAGTGTTCCTGATTTGATATTCCAAGAAACTGAAAAAACGTTAGATATATATATATTAAATTTATTTCTTTTATTTTATTTTATTTTTTTGAAAATATAGAACAAATAATGAATTAACGGATGATTTAACAATTGAACAAATTGAACCAAAAGATCAATTATCAGAAGTATCAGATAGTAAAAATACTTCAACACGAATTGGACGAAGTGGTATTATTTATGATGAATCAGGTAATCAATGGGATGCTGAAGAATATGAAAAAAAACAAAAAAATCCGTATCGATGGTTTATTGAAAAACAACGTGAAAAACAAAGAGCAAAAGGACCTACTAAAGATGAACAAGCTGCTTCAGCTATGGTTATTTTATTTCATATTTTAAATTTTTTATAAAAAATAAAACAAAAAAAAACAATTTTTTTTTTCTTTCTTTCTCATAGGAAACACGACTTCATAATGTTTCTGAACAATTTTGTAATTGGTTATATAGTCTTGGTGGTGAAGCAAATCCTGATATTGATTCAGCTGTTGTTAGAAATTTATTTTCAACAGCTTATGATACAAAACCATCTTTAAGTGTACCAATTAAAATTGTTGAAATGACAAGAGTTAGTAAATTTATTATTATTATTATTATTAGTATTGTTTTGAATTTTAATTAGGTTCCAATTGAATTACGAGATGGTACACAGGATACAATGTTTCCTCTAGGAGAACGAACAAAAACAAATTTAACAGAAGTGGTAATTATGATTATTTTTATATTATAGTTTTTATGAAAGAGAATCATTTGATTCTAGAATGCGTTTTTTTTTCAATCTCTACTAATCATAAAGTTTTAAAAATAAATTTTTAGACAGTTGAATGGTATTAACATTTTAAAATAAAGAAGAACGAATCATTGACTGTATAGCCTATCATTACATGATTTATCTTCGTTACTACAATATAAATAAACGATAAGTCAAATATTTTTATGGTCAATATCGACACCGAACTAAATTTAAGCCTATCTACTTGTAGAGTCGATGCAAATATTGACAGTGAGTCACCGATAGAGAATCCATGGCGACACTGATATACGTGTTTGCTGCAACATTGAAACACTAACTCTATCAAAATATATCCTTTTGTTTATAGCGGTGTGTTTCTTACTTCAGTTAGCACTGATGAAGGAGGAGCTTTTCCAGGTGTCAAGTCACTTTTCTACTGAGACGATGTTCATTTGATGATTAATAGAAAAATCTAGAGTGGTTTGGGTCTCTGGGCCTTCGTTCTTGAGATATCGAAATTTTACTGGATTTTTCAACAAAAAACTTTGGCTCTCTGGAGATGTCAATTTGCTTTTACACATAGGAGAATTTTGAATATTCAATATTTCGGAACAGGAAATACTAGAAAAGTTCCAATTTACTCAATGAATTGATCTCATGGACAACTTTCTTCATGAAAAATTGGAAGTTGAAAGTCGATTTTTCACATGATCTGATGGGAGATCAGAGCTTTTTATTGAAAAACTCAGTAACATTTCCATATCTAAAACACAAAGGCCCAGAAAAGCAAACCATTCTAGACTTTTCTATTACACATCAAGTGAAGCTCGTCTCGATAGAAAACCGATTTCACATTGGAAGAAGTTTTCTCGTGAGTCGATGATCAGTCAACTGAAACTCCAGATCCCTATCTATTTCATATAAAAATCTCTATTGAATTTCACTAGTAGACGTCTTTAAACTTATGCTTTAATTAATTTCTAACAATAGACAGAGAGAGAGAGTTAGATCAAAAAGAAGTTAAGTTAATTATGTAGAATACAGACGACAATATACAATTAAGACTATATAGTAATTATATTAGAATAGAATAAGGTAGCAGAAGAAGAGTATAGTATAACCTCTCTTTATAGTGGATGTTCTTTGGACTTTTCAAAAGTATTATGAGACAATTCATAGCCATAAATGAAGTAATCATATTTATTTTAAATACTTCCTCCAAATGTGACATTGACTTGAATTTCATATTGAATAAAATCTTATTATATTTCCATAGTTTTGAAATTTAAGATAGTTCTTTTGTTTTTTTTATTTCTATTAATGTTTGATTATTAATTCAAATTCATATTTCTTATTTCGAAATAAAATCAATAAATTTTCATCATTTTTTCTTTATACAATATTTAGCCTAGACGATCAAGTACTGCTAAATCAAAAATAAGTCCATCTATTATTAATGATCAAGAATCACATATACAAAAATATCGATATGGTGCATGGTATTTACCAAAAAATCTTTGGCAACGTTCATTAACAAATAATGAACTTCGTGATCCTAAAGTTATTCAAGCTGAACGTGAAGATGTAACACGAAAACGAGAAGAAGAAATTGTAGAAAAAAAAAAAGATTTCATAACTTTTATATATAAAATTTAATTTACTTTTTTTTCTAAGAATGCTCGTCTTGCTCCATTACATGGCGTAGATGCATTTAAAGAATATTTACAAGAAAAAAATTATCGTCGATTACCAAAAGTAACAAATTGTTTTTTTTACATAACAAAAAAATCTTTCGTTTTTGATTAGTTAATAACTGATGTTGAACAATATCGACGTGATCATCCACGCGAAATCACAAGTTCAACAGTAGAACTTCAAGCTAAACGAACAATAGCTTCAGCACCTTAAATAATAACGAAATAAAAACTGTTCTGTTTATATACATATTTTTTTTTGAAATGATAATTTTAATTATAGTTCAAAAATCTAAGAAAAAAAAACGTATTTAGATATTTCTTTTTTGTTTTCAGATTAAAAATTATGACTGATAAACCTGATTCTTATTCCGGTTTTAATGAATATAATCCTTTATTAGATACTGATGTGAGTTAAATTTATTTCATGTTTTTTTTTTTGTTTTATGATATTATTCATTTAAAGAGTTTAAAATATGATACTGATTTACAACAAGCAGTTTTAAAAACCAGTCATGGCCGACGAGCTCCACCGGTAATTTTTTTTTAAAATTTTATTTATTATAAAAACATTTCTTTTCTTTTCAGACTGGTTTAGCTGGTGCAGGTACTGCTCAAAAGGTAAAATTTTGTTCAATTATTTTATTTTTTATACATTATGAATTTTTATAGGGTGGATTTTTCTCTCGAATGAAAAATATTTTTGGTCGACAGAAAACTACAGCTGTACCACCACCAGGTACATCATCGGGTCGATTAGGAACTGCATCACGTGCAGCTCAACAACAGAATAGTGTTATTGGTGCTCCACCTGGTTCAGCATCACGTCGTCTTCAAACTGGTTCAGCAACAGGACAACGACGACCAACAACAGCAGTACAAGGTGCTGGATTTACCACTGGTGCTTTAGGTAGTGGTACAACAACATTAGGACCTTCACAATTTGAAAGAAAAGAAGAAACGTATGTGTACATATAAGACATAAATGAAAAATGATTTGTTTTTATTATTTAAGTAATGAAGATAAAGCAAAAAAACTGGAAAGAACAGTATTGGATCTTGTTGAAGAAAGTTGTTTAGCATATGAAAAAAATGATACAAAATTAGTAAGATCAATATTTTTTCTTTCTTTTTTTTTATCTAATTTTCGGTTTTTCTTTTGTAGGCACTTGAAAAATCTGAAGAAGCAATGAGAAATGAAAAAAGTCTTAATCGATATCGAGAAGAACAAAATCTTGGAGAATCAGATTTAAATCTAACTGGATTTGTACGTATCATTTTAAATCATTAAAAAAAAATATTAAAATTAAAATTAATTCTCATCACAATAGAAGATTATCCTTAATGAATAAATTTCTCGAAAGATTGAGATTTAAAATATCCTTAGATTTTAGAGTTTGAGTCAAGGAGGAAAAATCCTTCATTATGCTCCAGTAATTTTTTTCTTAATGATCTTATAAAAAATAACTTCATTTTTCTGTACTTTCCTATATTTCGGAAGTATAGAAATATGCTTGTTTTGAACTGAAAATCTTCAAAGATTAAGATCTACTTTATTTCTAGACTTTTAAAATCCTAAAAACATTCTGATTTCCAGAAAAATTTTTGTTTTATTAAAATAATTCTGAATATTAATTGTTTCTATTCAATTTTCTTATTCTTAAATATTATTCAAAGATTAAAATGAATAGATTGTTATTTTTAGAATCAATTCAATTGAATAGTATTGGTTTTAATTTTTTTTTGTGTTAAAGAATAAGAAATATATTTATTGATTTAAATAGGTCATTCTTCATTGTGCTAATATGTTAGCTAAATGTGGTATGAATTCTGAAGCAATGAATCAATATAATTTAATATTAAAAAATAAATTATTACCTGTACCTAGTCGTTTGTAAGTAGAAATATTATTTTTAACAATAAAAAATAAAAAAAAATTCTTTTAAATCATTTCTATTCTTAGACGAATTAATATTGGTAATATTTTCTTACGTTCAAAACAATATACGAAAGCATTAAAAATGTATCGTATGGCACTTGATCAAATACCTGAACAGAATGCTGATTTAAAGTAAAGAAGAAAGAAAATAGAAATTATTTAATAGATGATAATTAATTGAATAAAAAAAATCTCGATTTTGGTTTCTTTAGATTTAAAGTTCGTGAAAATATAGCTGCTACACATATTCTTATGACTCAATATGCTGAAGCAGCACAAGCTTATGAATCAATAATGCAAGAACGACCAAATTATCGTAGTGGTTTAAATCTTCTTCTTTGTTATCATACATTAGGACAACGTGATAAAACACGTCGAGCATTTAGTGATTTACTTAAAATACCATTTTTAAGTTCTGATGATGATTATCAAGCATCAGTAAAAATTAAATAAATAATTATTGATTTATTTATTAAAGATTTTATTTTTTTATGATAGGTTGATAAAGCAGATAAACATGCAAATCTTGTTTTAGAAGCTACACGAGATGATCGTTTAAGACAATTCGAACGAAAACGGTAGAGATTTTCGATTTTTGTTTTCAGGTTCTGAAAATTTCAAATTTGATTATTTACATAAGATCTTTTGAAAAGAAAACAAACATCTATTATTAAATGTCAAAGTACTTTTGAATCGATTAAATCAATACATAAAAAAAAAAAACAATGAATTTATTTATTTATTTCAACAAACACAAATCTTTTTCTTTTTTTTTCTTCCTATTTATTTTTCTTAATACAATTGAAAATATTAATCATTTATTTAGACGACGTTTTGCTGAACATGTTATTGTTACTGCTGCTAAAATTGTTGGTAATAATTCTGATGGAGATTTTGTTGGAGGTTATGAATGGTGTATTGAACAAGTACGAAATTCTACATATCTTGAATTAGCTAGTGGTCTTGAAATTCAAAAAGCTATTGCTTATTTACGTGAAGATAATTTTCCTAAGGTTAGATGAAAAACAAAAAAGAAAATTAAATAATTTAAAACAAAAAAACAATATTCTTCTAGGCAATTTCTACATTGAAAGAATTTGAAAAAGCTGAAGCAAAATTAGCAAGTGCAGGTTTGTATAATGATTTGAAAAAACAAAGTACAAATGAATTTATTTATAAATAAAAAAAATTTCTTTTAGCTTCTACAAATTTATCATTTTTATACTTTTTGGTATAAATACATTTTTATTAAAAAAAAAAAAAAAAAAAAAAAAACAATTTTGTTTTTTTTAAAGGAAAAAGATTTAAATAATGCACATAAATATGCTGATTTAGCTTTAAAAACTGATAAATTTAATCCAGCTTGTATGTAACAACAAAAAAAATCTTCATATTTACTCTATTAGTGTATTTCTTCTTTTTTATTTATTTATCTTCTAAAAGCTTTAACTAATAAAGGCAATTGTTGTTATGCTCAAGAAGATTATGATAAAGCTCGATATTATTATGAAGAAGCTTTGAATATTGATGCAGGTTCTGTTGAAGCTCTACATAATCTTAGTAAGTTTTAAAAATTCTTTTAATATTAAAAACAAACAAAAAAAAATTCATTTTGTTTTAGTTTTAACATTAATGAAATCAAAACAATATCAACGTGTTAAAGATCTTCTTCATAAATATACAATAATACAACCAACAAATGCACAAGTTTTTTGTTTAATGGCTGAAGTATTAGAACATACAAATGATATTGATAATGCAAAAAGTTGGTTAGTTAAAACAAAAAAATCAAACTTTTTTGTTTTTTTTTTCAAAATATGAAAAAAAACTATTTTTTTTTTTTGGCAGGTATTTACAAGCTTTAAGTACACATCGAATGGATGGACATTTACATCGACGAATAGGTGAAGTTATTGATGTACAAGGAGATAAATCTGATGCTATACAATATTATTTTGATGTAAGTTTTGCTTTTTTATTATTAAAATATTATTTTTTATAATAATACAAAAAAATGACAAAGGCTTTTCGACATAATCCGTGTGATATAAAAACATTAGAATGGCTTGCATCATATTATATCGAAACACAATATCCTGAAAAAGCTGTTGAATTTTGTGCACAAGCTGCATTAGTCAAGTAAGTAAAACAAAAAACGAAATGAAACAAAAATGTTTTTTTTTTTTTGTTTTAGACCAGGAGAAATTAAATGGCATTTAATGGTTGCTTCATGTTATCGTCGTACTGGTGATTATACAGCTGCATTAGAAAAATATAAATGGATTCATCAACATTTTCCAGATGATACTGATTGTAAGATATGAGTCCTCTTGTTGCTCGACATATTGATCTTGAATTATTATATTATTATATATTCAAATTACATGAAATTTATTCGCTATGTTAGCATTATAGTAGAAAGATTCTGATAAAATTTTCAGGAAATATTCATTAAACAAAGGTCAAAGAGTAGCTCATTGAAAATTCTCTACAGAACCTTAATCTATATATTTAATATTGTTTTAAAGAGTATATCAGCTGTAGTGTTTAACAGAATGCTTATTTTTAATTCTTATCTTTTATGCACAGGAAAAGAATAATGAATTATATATTACCAAGCACTCTCAAAAAAAAAATGAAGATCTATTTATAGAACTGCTTTTTTTTTCATATATATATATATATATATAATAATAATGCTTAATTAAGAAAAAAAGAAAAAGATTGTCACACATTGCAGCTTCACATGTTCTTTCAAACAAACAAAAAACCCATAGCATTTGATTACAATGAAGTTCTTTCGAATAGTCTAGAACAGGCGATCAAGAAAAAAAAAGAACAGAAATAAAAAAATAAATAAAACAGGTTTTTTCATTTTTTTTTTTGCCTCTGAAAAAACTGATATTATTTAAGAAGAATATGATGGAAATCATGAAAGAAAAATTTTTGCAAGAAATGAGGCGACAAAAATCATATTATATATGAAAGGTCAAATCTCAGAGAATTGTCATAGACATTTATCTTAATTTCGACATTTCGGACGAAAATTGACTTTTTTTGAGTGAAGACGACCTTAAGAAATTAGAATATCATATCTATTAAAGATATATTATATATATATATATATAAACAATACTGTCGGGTTAGATGTAAAAAAAATAAAGAACATTTTATTTGTGGAAAAGAATTCTTTTCAATAATATTTTATATATTTTTCTATCAAATTACTTATTCACTGATTTGATATAGTGGACTGCTTTTTTTTCTCCTCTAAAGAAATTCTCTTTACTAAAATGACATTTATATTAATTAATAATTTAAAAAAAAAAATTTTTATTAATATATCAACTGAATAAAGGTCAAACACAGTTCTTCTGCATATATAACTATAGGGGTAAAATCATGTCATTTAATCTAGGTCAAGAATAAGCAAGTCAAAAACAACAACAACAACAATAACAGCAATCTACACTGTGATTGTAGTACTTTATATAAAATAATTTGCATAGATATTGATACGTAGTATTATATCTTTAGAAAAAAAAATCGATTTAGACCCTTAGAAGATTAGTTTATCTATATCTGATATAATATTAGTGAAAAATCTGTATTATAGTGTAGATCGTGAATATATTACATCCAGTGTCATATGTCAATACCATATGTATTTTTCCATCATTTGTCGCTTTTTTTTCTCTATCCCTCTCTTTCCCTAGTTTGACATTCTCATGTGTGAAAGGATATTATTTCAGTTTTGATAATTATCTAACCTAGAGATGATTAAGTACAAAAAATAATTGTTGTCTACTTATCTTATCTAAAGACATGATAAGAATTTCATTCTAGGGTTTTGAAAAAGATTAATTATGAGATCATAACATTTTTGAAGATATAATTAAAAAATTATCATATTCTAGGTATACAATTTTTGGTTAAAATATCAACTGATCTTGGTTTACCTGAACGTGAAATTTATGAAAATGAATTAAAAAAAGTTAATAAAATGAAAGAAATACAACTTCAAGTGTGTTAATTTTATTTTCGATATGAAAAAATAATAATAATAAAAAAATAAATGAAAACTTTTTTTTTTTTCTTTAGCGTAAGTCAAGTGCTGATAAAAGTCGTAATATTGTTAAAGGTCGAAAAATTTCTCAAGTTGAAAATGATGGTAAAAAAAAGCAATATTTGTTTTTGTTTTTTTGTTGATCTTATTATTTATTTGAGGTTCTCATTCAAAACATGATGATAATCGTCAGTTAAGTGGTCGTAAACGTGCTCCAATTGATTTAGATCATACGGAAGGAGTTTTTTCTCAACAAGGTTTTTCTTATCAATTTGTTTTTTTTGCAATAAATATTTTTTTTTTCTAAATTTTAGAACCTGTTGCTGTTCCTTCCTTTGTTAATCAACTTTCTC
Organism: Rotaria sordida; assembly: GCA_905250125.1. Lineage (NCBI taxonomy): Eukaryota > Metazoa > Rotifera > Eurotatoria > Philodinida > Philodinidae > Rotaria > Rotaria sordida. Next base: position 85,767 of record CAJNOL010000294.1, read on the forward strand.
AAGATATGACAGGTGGACGACCAAGAACGGCCATACTTAAAAAAGATCAAAATAAAAGTTTATTTGATGAAAATGATGATGCAGCTGAACTTTTACCCTGACTGAAAATACTGTTTATTAATTTTTAATAAATTCACAAAGGCATTTTTTTCTTCTGATCTTCTTCTTACTTTCATCTGTTTTGCAGCTGATGTTTTTCTCTCTCTCGTCTTTTTTTGTCGTTACGTTCTTCAAGTACTATTAACAAGCATCTTCCTAGGCTGAAGATCGGCTGATGCATTACAATGCGCAAAGAGGAAAAAAAAACGAGGGTAAAAATGTGTTCGTACTTTGGTGCTTTTTTTGGTTTCGTAAAATAATACGAGAAGAAAAAAACAAGAAACGAGAGAGAAAAAGAAAATATAAGGGTAGATAGTTGCGGCGACGACAACCGCGGCGGCCTTTTCCTCTTTTTTCTCTGTAGCTACGAATTGCCATCGTCAGTATCACAAATAGAAAATAAATGTCAAAGAATCTAAGGTGAGTGGGTCAAAAGATTAGAGAATCGATAAATAATGTTGATGCTGTTAGTATATATACATATATTACAAACAGAACATATCGTGTTTTTGTGTTTACTTTTTTCTATTCAATATAATCTAAGGTAAAAAAACAAAATACATTCTTGTCAATTAACTGATCTTAGGGTCACAAAGAAACAAAAAGAAGAAAAAAAGGTTGATGATTTCGATTTTTCTTTTGCTATTTATTTAGTTTTGTTTTTTTGTACATCATTCCACTTTTTCAATTTTTTTTTTATTTTAAATTTAATTAACATAGTTATATTATATGTAAAATTGTGATAAGATAAAAAATTTGGACAGTCTTTATTCTATATATGATCGAGATTCATAGAACGCTCTGTTAATAGTGCATGTTTTTTTGTATGCATATGTTCTCTTTATAGAATCATCATTATATTGGCTACAGCAGGACGTATGTCTTGTTTCTCTCTGAGTTTTTCCTGTCTCATTCGCATTCTTCTCTTTTCTTGTCCTCGTCAAAAACAAGCTCTTTTTCGTTGTCTATCTGTCTGTCAATCGACATAAACAATCATCTGGCTACAGTAGTAATTTTATATTAGGTACTTTACGATGGCCCAATTTTTTTTCTACGGACATATTATTACAATTCAATAGTGTTGATTTTATATAGAATTTTATTAATGATTTAAATTTTCGATTTAATGAGTAACTATTTAGAATAATCAATGTAGATAAAACAATAAGAAAGAAAGAAAGCAAGCAAGAAAAAAAAAAGATTATTTTTCATATTAATGATGTATAAATAATGTTCTATTTATGGCACATATAGAATTTTTCTTATTATAGTAGTAGTACGTGGAACAAACGATACGAAGTGGTTAGATAAGTAAAAACACAGATGGACCCTTCCACAGCAAATACGGCTAGTAAGATGACTATGCCATCAACAACATTTGCTATTGATCGTTCAAATCCTAATTTATCTTCGTCGAATTTTCATCAAAGTCTATCTCTTACTTCAACTAATACATGTTCAAATAATCGTTATTCCTATCCTGACATTCTATCATCATCTTCATCAACATCATCATTAAATTATACTGATCTACTTCGTACATGGAATTATCATAGATTTATAACATCAGCATTAACAACTGATCATTTGTCAGATAATTCTTCTAGTGATTATTATCCACGTAATGGTTCTTTGCATCAATGTTATCCTCATACATTACAAAAATCTTTACATCATCAAACACATGATGATATTCTTTTAAAGAAATTTCATCGTGATACATTGGTTACCTTAGATACAGGTGAATTAAAAAATATTCAACAATTAACAAAAAATGATTTTTTAAAAAGTGCAAAACAAAGTCATCAATATTCAAGGTCAAATTATTGTCTTTTTTTTTTTTGTTTTAAAGAAAAAAGATTATATTTAATAATATAATTATTTATTTATTTATTTATTTAGTGTTTTAGCACGAGTCGATTATATTGGTTCGATTGATAAATCAACTGGTAGAGTCGAATTACGTTTTTATATTGATGATATTAGAAAAACAGTAATTTATTTTTTCTGGACAAATTATAAAATATAATTTGTTTTTTTCTTTTAGGCTTCATGTTATGTTTTACCAGCTGTACCATTTTTTGTTCATCAATATTCATGTTGGTCATCTATATCACCTGAACATACACATCATCAATGTGGTTTAAAATGTCGTCAATTAGAATGTGGTGATATAATAATAGCTGTAACTGAACAACGAAAATTTTCATCATCATCATCGAAAATCAATGATAAATCTAATTATAGTCAACAATCATCAACAAGCTATGTAGCTGAAAAATACACAAATGGACAAACATCACCATCCATTAAACGTCATAAATCATCAAATGAATAAAAATTTTATAATTGAGTAAAATATTTTCGTTTTCTTTCTTATTATTAGATGTGCAATCAAAGCGCTTTTGTCATGTACTACGCTTGGACGCGTCTAAATGTCCTTTTATGATTTGCTCTAACGCAAAAAAATATAAATAAATATATATATATATATATATATTTCGTATTTTTTCTTCTCTCTTTTGAGAATAGTAAACGAGTTTTTATTTTCTATTGTATACCTTAATCCCTTCCTAGACTAAGTATTTGTTTCCAAGATTTATGTACTTCTCATACACCGGTGTCTCTGTTGTTTGTTTTTCTTTCTATTTTAAGTTCTATTCATCATTGATTTTCATTTTATTCTCTTATAATACTTGTGTGATAAAGTCATCTATCTGTCGCTGGTCTTTTAAACTTTCATTTTCTTTTGGTATTGATCTTATCTATATAGAAGAAGAAGAAGAAAAAAAAAACAAACAAACAAATTATTTAGTTTAAATTCGTTAATAATATTGTTTTTATTAAATATGTTAAAAATTAACTTTACTTGTTGTAGTTTTTTTTTTTCCTGTATTCATGTTTTAAGAAACAAATAAATGCCTTATATATTTGAAATAATTATACAATGACCTTATATAATCAGTGAAAATTTGCAAAATCTAAAAACAAAAAGATAATTAATTATAAGTATGAAATAAGATGAAGACAAAAAATTTGGATAGAATATTTGTTTTCACCGCCATTCGATTCTATAATATTATTAGTTATCTACATTACAATGTCGAACAGCATAGTTCATTGCGTTCATTTTTATTGTCAACAACATGACATCTTCACCTAGACAATAATATGTTTTTCCTATGATTAGATGATAAATGGATGTAGTATTACAAGAAGTTTGTATGTCAAATAATTATATACATGAATGCGTAAAAGGTTTTCTTGGAAATTATTCGTATAATTGCCTGAAAATATAATTGTTTTCAGGTTATATTTATATCAACCGACTGACGTTTATGCTTTAGCAATCATTTATATGACAACGTACTATATTTTTTTTTCTTTCTCTTATGAAAATATTTTTTGCTAAAAATTTTTTAGAATTTAATCCATATCTCAAAAGTGATAAAGAAACATTCATAAGTGTTGAGAACAAATCTGTTTTTTGTTTTTGTTTCAATGACTTAGTGAATTGTTTTTCTTTTTAGATATTTATTTAAAAATTTTCTTTAAACAAATGCAATGAAAGGAATTATAAAGTAAATTAGATTTCTTTTTTTTTTTCGTGTTGTGTGTATTTTTTAATCTACTTTGATTTAATTGTAAATTTTAATAAATTTCAGTTGAGTATATCGTTCATCTTGGAAACTTGATAATTTTAATTGACATATACGACATTTATAATTATTGAATGGAGATTTTTCTTTAATTTTACTTTGTTGAACTGTTTGAAGAACTTCAAAATTATATTTCTTATTTTTATCGAAGCACTTGTATTTTTCTCTTCAAATAAAAAATAAAAAATAAACTATCGAGTGACTCATTATGAATGACTGGCTTTACACTTACTTTAAAAATCAAATATACCATGAAATGTACCGTGAAAACCTCTACACGATACATTAAAAATCTAATTTCATACGTGCATCCTTTGCTTTCAAAATGTATAAATTTTGATGATGCGTAAAAGATAATATTTTAGTACACGACGAATTTTTTTCTCGTATTTCTTTGAGTAATGAGCTGTATTGAAGGCCATAATCGATGACCGATTTTAGACTACTTGATATATGTATCGATTAAATTTTTTTCACTCACTCTGATGTTATTTGTTAGAATTACATAGGAAATTCATAATAATAAATTATATCTGTATAAATGTATCAGTTAATAAAAATAAATGAAATCATAAACAATAACAGATAGCCATCAAACAATTCCGATCTTAATGTTCTAGATTATCATCTGTGGAATGCTATCGCCAATTGTATGCAATAAAATGCAGTTAAAAACTATTATTCATTAACTGATTAAATAAGAAAAGAAACTCGTCACATATCAATCAATCATGTTATTCGCAACATCGAACATCGATCACAAAAGATCTTATCTATTTCGAAAACAAAAGATGCATATACGAAATTAGATTTTTAACGTATTTTATGGTATGTTTGATTTTTTGGAAAAAAAACACATACAGAAACCGACCATTTATTATGAATCGCCCGAAATTTACAATGGAAGAGCGTACAATGTAATTCGAGGGTATCGGATATATTCGGATTAAAGTAACGGTCTTATCGGTAAACTAATAAATTTAAATTAATGAATTACTTATAATGTGTACGGACTAAGATATTCAAATAGTAAAGTATTTAAAGTGTATGTTTGGTGCTTATAAATAAAAATTTTATTAGGATTTCTTTTTTTCTGTCATAGTTGGATACAGCTCATCGAGTTACAAAGGGAAACAAATAAGTTCAAAAACAAATATTTTAAGACTATACGGCATCATTATTTTCAAATAAAGGAAAAAAATAGATCCGCAAATCTGGCTTTAGTAAAATTTATTTTTCTATATGAGAAACATACTTTTGTAACTTCAATGAGCTTCATTCAACCGTGATAAAAAAAAAACAAGAAAAAGAAATCCTTTTAAAATTTTCAATTATTACCGCACTCTATACAACATAAATACCTTACACTTCATGTACATCATAAGTAGCTTATATTTGACATTTGTTATTTTGTTGGTGAGATCTTTAATTTGACTTGAATAAGTTTAATGTTCTTAATTTACAATAACATATTCTTCCATTGTTAGTTATTGAATACAAATTCTTATGACCGTCTTAGAAATATTTTGACAAGTCTAATTCCATTCGAGTCATTGATATAAATGTTCATGAAAAAGAAAAAACAAAAAGAATAAACTTTTATCGTGTGTATATATATATTCAATTTTCGTTTGTTTTTATATGCTTATAGGCAAACAAAAAACCGAACTAAACAAGCAATAATATCAAAATACAAACGAAAAATGATGATGATAATGATTTATTTCATTTTATTTTATTTTTCTTTTAATTGAGACAAATGATATTTCGATGTCTCATGCCAATAATACACAAGCACCGCCAGCAGCTTTTATTTTTTCTTCAGCTCGTCTTGAGAAAAATTTTGCCTTAATAATAAGTGGTTGTTTAGGTAAAACACCTTTGCCTAACACCTTAAAATAACCTGATCGTACAACATTAACAACAGGTACAACAGTAGTTTCTCCTTGACTATATTTTTCTTGTGAACGTTGACTTAATAATGACCATAAACGATCAAGATTAACAGATGGACACCATCGACGATTTTTAAGTTTATGAAATTCACGTTGACCAACTTTACCAAAATAACCCGGATGATATTTATCAAATAATGTACGATGATGATGAAGACCACCAGCATTACCGCGACCACCTGGATGTTTACGATGTTTACCAACACGACCATGACCATGTGAAACATTACCTTAAATGTTTATTTTTTTAAATAGAAAAATTATTTGAAATATGTAATTTAACATACCGCGTAATTTGGTTTTTTTTGGTTTTTTATTTAATCGAGAATTGCGTGCTGAACCACGTGCTGCCATTTTGTTGTTGCAAGAGAACTAATAGACGTATAATCTGAAAATAAAATTTCACTTTTTTTTGTTTTCTCTTCAAAGTTCTTATATCCTTATTAAACTGTATCATGTCTTGTACTATAGATACTATTTCAATCAACTCTAATAGAAGAAAAAATAAGCTTAAATTGTTTTTCGTATAATCCATTTTTTATATGAAAAAAAAAATGAAGATTTATAAAAGACATTGGAATAGATAATAATGAACGAATTGATGATGAAGTTTAGTTCTTACGAAAAAAAAAAAACATGGACATTAATAAGCACAATAACCAACCAACATTGAATAAACCAATCAAAATTTTGTCATTCGTCAATATTGTCCTTTCCTTTTTTTGAAAATTTATATTTATAAGAAAAAAATATATCAATAGAAAAGTTTTTCCTATAAAAGTTTTAAAATAAAATAAAATGAATGCAGTAAGTTTTTATTGAAATATCAAACAGCGACATTGAGTTTAATTGGTTATTAACAATAATAACAATTTTTGCTATTTACTTGGCATCTAGCGCTACCTAACCGAGAAATATTTCTTGTTTACCGATTGTTTTCACACAATTTTTATTATCTATTAATAGCTAATAATTGCTACGGTTGATTTGTAAATAGTTCTAGTGTGTTTACTCTTATTACATCGAATCATTTAATATGTATATAATTTTAATAAAGAATTTTGTTTTTGTAGATTTTCCTATTTGATAAATATGAGTACATTATCAGATGATCGTGATCCAACAGAAGGTTTGTTTTTTTAATTATATGAATTTTTTTTTTTTTGAAAAGAATGATGTTGTTTTTTTTTTAGGTGAAGATGAACGTGATCGTAAACGAAAATTATTTTCAACAAAAACAAATGCATCAAGAGAAAAAAGTAGTACATTATTAATTGGTAATGAACCAAATGAAGAATCTTTAACAACTGCACAAGATTTTAAAAGTCTTTTAAGACCAAAGAAAAAAAATGGTTTTAAATTAATTAAAACAAAAACTAAAGTTTCATCAGAACAAAAAGAAAGACGATCAAGTAAAATATTTATTTAAATTAATTTATAATAATATTATTTTCTTGTGTTTATTAGGTTTAAAAGATGAAAAACGAAAATCAAAAACAAATCGTGATAGTGTTGCAAGTACAGCTGGTTAGTTAAAAGAAAAATTCGATAGACCAAAAATATTCTTTTGTTTTTTTGTTTTCGATAAAGAAAATATTTTATAAATCACACTTCATTACGTATGTCTAGGTCACAAACTGTAGAAACCCTCGATATCATCTCTACCTACTTGATTTACTAGTTATTAGGATAATAATCTAATAGGGTAATGTGCAGTATTAGTGTAAAATACTGTCAGTGAGTCATCGACACATGATTCATAGAGGTACTGGTTACATTGACATTCGCGTTCGTTACAACATTCAAACACCAACTCTATCAAAATATGCCATTTTTATAGCAGTGTACTTCAATGAACACTTGTGTAGAGGTGTAGCCAGGAATTCTCTAACGAGGATGTATACCAGTAGGACGATAATTTTTTTGTTTTGAGAAAAAGTTTTTTTTTATGTCTTTTCGCAAAGGAAAGTGACGTACAGACATCCACTCTGGCTGCGATCCTGCACTCGTATAGGTATGTGCTGATTTGGCAGTCAATAAACTAATACTACACATCCGTAATCTGATTGAAACATCATTATATTCTAGAAATTATAGATAATCAAACCTTCGTTATATAAATCTTTTATAAATTAAAATTTCTTATACTCAATGTACCCATGTTTATTCGTTGAGCAACAGATGGAACATTTAGAATAGGATGACTTCCTATTGCTGAGTGGAATTCATCAAAACTTGGAATAGTTTTCAAGGATTTTAGCAAACGAGTCAATAAGATAGTTCGTACATTTTCATTGTACCGTTTTCTTGACGAGCTTTTATTTACACTTGTGTATTTAAAAAATTCAACAAAGTGCAAAGAAATATAAAATAGACAATTGATTTTTGGATATCTAGAGTCTTAATACAATTATACGTAGACAAAAGTCACATATTTCTTCCTGAACGGAACTTCATGCAGACTTTTTTTTTTATTCTATTCTATTCAATATAATCTCGTTTTGAAATATTATCAGAATTATAAATAGACACAACATTCTTATAGCCATAGAACGTGATTATGATAATATATTTTTATAGCAATATGTTAGATATTTTAGCATCATTCAATTCAATTCAATAATTGCATAAAAAAAAAACAGTTCAAATTTTTGTTAATGAAGTTTTTTCATTCATAAAATACATGTTTAGATAATGATGATCTTTTTATATTCGAAAAAATTATCTTATAAAAATTTCTTCTAGGTTTAGTTGAACAACTTCGTCTTATAATAGGTCTATCATTAGAAGAAGCAACTAAACATAATCCATTACAAAATGATGATCTTGCTGTACCACGATTTTTAGTTGATTGTATTAATATTATTGATCAAGGTATATATTTGAATATTGTTTTTTTTTCTTATTTTATTTATTTATTTTTTACATCTAAAAAACAAAGCTCATCCACAAGATAGTGTTTATCGACAAGAACCAGTAAAAATAAAACAACCAGCTGATCTTGAAAATGCTTTAAAACAACCATTAACACCAGCATTTGCTGTTAGTTTACTTAAACGTTTTCTTAAAGAATTACCTGAACAATTAATACCACCTGAATTAAGTAGTGCAATATTTAAAATTATTAATGATCCAAGTAATCAAAAATAGAATATAATATTTCATAAAAAATTTACTTATTGGTTTTCTTTTTTGTTAGATCCTGATTCAAATCGATTTATTGAAATTCGAAATCTTATACAAAAATTTCCTAAATCGAATCGTGATACAATGCGTTTATTATTTCTACATTTTCATGATATAATACATCAATCACAAACAATGTCACCAACTCAAACATCATCATCGTCAAAAAGTAGTGAATCATCATTTATACCTGTTACTATAGCAACATTAATTAAAAGTAAAGAACGTGCTGTTAAATATTTAATTCAACATGCAACGGATATTTTCGAACGACCACAAGTATCATCGACACCTCGGTATGTGTTTTTAATAGATTATTTTGTTCTAAAGTAACTTTTTTTTTTTTTGTTCATTTAGAGTATCATTAATTAAAAATGTTTCACGTTCTTCACTTCATTCTGAAACAATTGAGTAAGTATACATGAATAATAATTAATTAATAATTGTTGGTGTTTTAATTTTTTCCAGAGAATTAGAAGCAGAATTAGTTAAACAAGAAGCATTATTAAATAAAATGCATGAAGAAATGCAAAAATCTCAACCTACATCATCAACATATGGAACAACAACACCAACAAATATTGATAAAGATAAAGAAGAACAATTATGGACTCAACAAAGACTTGTTACAGCACTTAAACGAAAGGTATTTTAATAAACAAAAAGCAAATGAATGAATTTTGGATAATACATATTCTGATCTCATATTGTTGAAAAGAAAAATTATTAATTTCGATTTGTAATTAAAATAAAACAATAGATGCATGAAATATGAAAATAAACTGTTCTATCATTTGAGATCATTGATTAGAAGTTTCTATACTAGAATTGATAGTATGACGCTCACAAAAATGAATATTTAACAGTTAATATTATTTCTGGTGAATAAAATAAGAATTATTTTACTTCAATATTAATTACTAATAAAATATTTTAGAAAATACTTTTTTTTTTCTTATTAAAAGATTAAACAAGAAACTCGTCGTTTACAACAGAATCGTCTTTCATCATTTCTTGAACATTCAGCATCAACAACTGCTAGTGCATCACATCCTGAATCAAGTAATTTTGTTTATTATCAATACAAACATAAAATAAAACATTTTATTTTTTTTCATTTAGCTTTATCACATCAACCAGAAGTTATTTTAATTGTTAATAAACGAGAAGAACCATCAAAAACTCAACAAATACCTGGATCAAATGATGAAATTCCTAAAGTATCAACTGTTCCATTAAGTCCAAAACCTGTTCGACAACGTGAACAAAGTGGAGTTGAAACTGATGATGATGAATTACTTGGACAAATACAAAAAATTTTTGATAATAATGCTGGTATAGCAGAAGAAGAATTATTAAAAGAAAAAATAACTGAAGCTCGTCTTCTTGCACGATGTAAATTTTCTTTTTCTCCTCTTCAATTAAATATATATATATATATATATTTTTTAATAGTAAAAACAATTTATAAATTATTTATGAATGAAAAAGAAAATTTAACAAAATTAGAACAACAAATGAATGATAAATCATCGGATTTGTCCGTTATAACTCCAACAACAACAACAATAACATCAGAAAATGATATATCATCGAATCAAACTGTAGATATTTTACAAGAATTATTAAATACAATTAAACAAAATAATCAATTAGAGGTATTCGATAATATTTAATTAATAATCATTAATCAACGTTTTTATTTTTTATTCTTTACAAATCTATCGAAATATATTTATTGATGAGAAGAGAAACAGTATTTAGAAGATCTATATAATCTATGATATTTGATTCGAAGACAAAAAAACGCTGGTCACCTGGAATATCGATTTTCGACGTCAAACTTTGCATGAATAAAGTTCTCAATGAGATTAGTTCATTAGAGAAGTTGTAACTTTTCTAGTATCTCGTATTCTGAGATATGAAATAATCAATGAATGAAAGCAAATTTACATCTCCAGAAAAGGAAATAATATCGAAAAACTAAAACTTACACTTTCTACTAATCTCATTGAGAACTGTGTTCATGCAAAATTTGAAGTTGAAAGTCAATTTTTCACGTGACCACAGCTTTTCTTTTTGAAAAATTCAGTAAAATTTCAATTTCTCAAAAATGAAAACCTGAAAAAACCAAACTATTCTAGACTTTTCTATTACTCATCAAATGAACATCGTCTCAATTGAAAAATTTGAAAAACTAAATTCTCTAATCTCAATACATATGTAAACTAAAATATTAAATCTCAATTTTATTTTCTAGACAAAAATCGAAGCAATTAAGCGAAATATCGATAATGAAAATGAACGTATTGAAGAATTATGCATTGAATTACGTTTTGGAATATTATCTAGCAAAATTCATCTTCAAAATAATAATAATAACAATAATAATACAAATCCATCACAATCACCATCAACTCAATCGGCTCCTACACTTGTTCAAGTGACTAAATTATAACATCTCGTGAATATCTATAGCACTTGGAAAATAGTAATCAACATAAATATAAAAGTGCTTATTTTAACTCCAAATTAATTTTTTTTTTGTTTTTTTTTCTTCTATTTCTTAACCAGAATTGTTTAGGTTTCCACTATAAAAGTCTATTTTTCGTGTATGTGTAACTTTGTATAGAAAACAAAAAAGAAAATAAAAGAAAGTTGCTGTTGTTTCTTTTTTCTTCTGCCTGTTAGTCAGTTCTCTTTATTTATATAGGTATATATATATAATATATATATATATATATAGCGTAATCGGGTACATTTTCATTTCTTGTCTTTTGTTTTTTTTTTTTTTTTTGGGAAAGATAAATAAAAGTATTTCTATCTTATATATATATATGAAAGAATATATTCTAGATGAGTTTAACATTAATGAATCGTTTTCGCCTTTCAAATTTAATTAGAAATCAACCTACTCTAAATCTATTTCGATATACTAGTATTAATGCATCATCATCAAAGACAGTTGATGAAACGAAATTAAATGATATTTTAAAAAAACGTTTTTCAAATGCTCGTCTTATTGATGTTAAAGATACTTCAGGTAAATGTATAATTTATTTTATCAAAAAAAAAAAAAAAACACTTTACATACTGAATTGCAGGGGAAATTCACAATGATAAATAGAATCAGAGGAGATACATAGTTTTTTAAAGTTATAGCCTCAAGAGATTCGATTGAGCAATAAAAATGTGGTGACAGTACAGTCCATTCAAATCCGACCGAATTAAGGTTCGGAACTAACCCGACTGGATCTAGTTGAAAGATAAGTTTGGATATTTCAATATGTAGTTTGTGAGAACTGAATAATAATCTAGATTTATAATATGTAGTAGTAGCGTAACCAGAAAAAGTCGAATGATTGAGTTGCACCCTAACAACTTTTAATAAAGTCATGCAAGGCAATGCAATGTTTCTTTTTCATAGAGAAAGAATACAACAATGTATTTATCTTTACAAACCGGTTTTTTAAATGATGTATCATTTTATTTAGTAAAAAAAAAATCAAAATATTTACTTCAATAAAATTCTACTATTTCTGTGCGAATTACCGAAATCATCCATGAGTTTTCAGAAATGATATTACAACCGTGCTTCACTGTTAAAATCCATATATCGCTCAATCTAATATCAGACATTATACTGCATGTCATTGTTTTAATCGTTTATATCTTACGAAACGTTTTCTCACATGCAGTAGATGAAATCGGTATAGTCATAGCAGCAATAATAGGAAACATTGTTGTTGAAAGTGCCTGCTTATATAGTAATAATTCAACATAAACATCAACAATGCTTCTTATTTTTAGGATGTAGGTGTAGTTGTTAAACTGCTCTTAACTCACATCCTTTCTTTCTTTCTTTTTTAAGAAGATAAGCTGAAAAATGACTCAATAGCATCACGCTCGGGTTCTTTATCAGTGAGTGGCATTTTAGCAATAACTTTATCTTATTTAATAGAATCACGAAATTGTTTGTGTATTTTGCTTGTAGCATTCATCAGGAGATAAATCTTTGTTAAAAAAAAAAAAATGATAATCCATCAATAATCATTATTGCAATAGACGTCTCTCTATCACGAGAAATAAATTATGATTGAGTATGTATCCAATCGGTGATCCACCTAGTAGGAACTGATAATGGAGGTAGTTGTGTTGTCAGTTAATAAGATTAGATAGATTCAAGTTGAATTAAATGTCTCATCGCCAAAACAAAAAAATTTCAAAATATGAGCTGCTAATGATATGTATAGATCGAGATATTCGAATTTTAAGGTAAGGTATCTACAAGTCACAATTTCAATAGAATATCGTTTTTTTTTCCTTTTTCATGATGATTGACAAGATCTCGTTGAGTTGCATAAGCAACTGTGTATTTCAAACTTGAAAAAAAAAAACAATTTTACGAAAACCAGAGATTTGTGTGTTTTCCCCTATATTTGAAAGTAATAGTATCTTGAACTTTTCGTAAAATTGTTTTTCTTTTTTTTAATTTTGAAACACATTTTCTTATACAATCCGATAAGCTTTATCCAATAATCACAAAAAAAAAAGAAAGAATAAATTTTGCTGAAATTGTGAATTGTTGGCACCTTACATACATTGTAAATACCTTGAAATGCGAACATTTCAGTTCGTGCACGACATTAACAGCTCATATTTCAAATTCCTGAGTTTGTCGGCGAGACACTTAATCTGATTCGAAGATGTCTAATCTTATTAATACACAGCATACATACTTTCATTGTCAGAAAGAATATGTAAATGTCATGCGTTCTGTTGTAAAACCTAATTGCTTTTTATAGATCGTCGGTAGTTGGGCTCAGTCCAACCTAGTCCTACCCTGATTACGCCAATAATATGTAGTATTTAAGCTAGAAGAATATTTTAATAACCTCAATAGATACAAAAACAAATAAGATGATAAGTAACATCAATTAAAAATAAATGAGAATTAAATAATTGATATCAATTTCATTAGTTAGACAAGATCCGTTATTTATTTATTTTAAACTTTATGCAAAAAGATTTATATTACGATGAAAGTAAAAACAAATATTTCACTTAGATGTAAATGAATCAGCTATGTTTAATTTTAAAAAATATGAAAAAAAAAACTTAGATTTTTTCTAATGCTCAAAAGTATTTTAAGTGTGTTCGGATCGATTTTCAGTTAGATGAAATCATCAGTCGAAATACAAGATTTATTATTATTTTTCTAGATAAAAAACCTCATTTTACCAGGATAGAATAGCATATCGAAAAAAGAGCTTATTATAAATACATCTAATCTAATCATATAATTCTTTTGCATAAAAGAAAAAAAAATAAGTCACTATATCTATAATCTTTTCATAAATTCGGTATTAACGAGAATTGCAAACTTCATATCGACTATATAATAAAGATAATTTTAAAAAATTAATAATCAAAAATAATTTTTCTTTAATAATTAAAAAAAAAACTAAAGATTTAATTTCATCAGTGACTTTTGTTTCTTTTTCTTCTATTCTACTTGTTTTTCTTTTAGCTGGTTGTGGTGCAAGTTATGAAGTAATTGTCGTAACTGATGAATTTGCCAATATGCGTATGGTTAACCAACATCGTTTAGTATCTGAAGCACTTAATAAACAATTATCAAATATTCATTCGATTCGAATATTTACTGGAACAGATGAAAAAGAATTTCTAGATTCCTGATATACAGATATTCTGAATTTTTCTTTCTTTTTTTTTTTTTTATATCAACAAATAAAAAACTAATCTTTGTGTTTTCCGTATCAGTTATCATAATGCATGCTCATAATATGTTCTTGTCATTGGATATTTATGAGCATTTTCATATGGAGGTGGTGCATAACATTCTTCGTAGATATGACTAGATAATGTATCTGTTTCAGTTCTATGATGTAGAATAGATAAATATGATGGTGGTAGAGGTGGAGCACTAGGAATATCTAATGTCTACAATAAAAAAGAAAAAAAAAAGAAATCATGAAAAATAGAAAAGAAAGAAAAGACTTGTTACTTTAGCTGGAGATCTAATTATTCGTCGTTGATGTATACGAATAAAATATTTGATTAATATGAAAATACCGGTAATAACAAGAAGGATAACAATCGTAGCTATTGCAACAGCTGAGTAATTTAAAAAAAAAAACAATATTTAGGAAATTCACAATATTAAAACAAAGTCAACATACCAATATAGAAATTTAAATTCTTGAGCAATTGATACGGTGAATAATTGTCGTCTAAGATAAAGAACAAAAAATTATTTTTTTACATCAAAAATTGATTAACTTTACAATTTTGTCGGATATTATTACATGCACGACGATCTTGTATTGTTTGACAAGGTACATAATGAAGCATATTACAAGCTAAATCACATCGTATGTCATCTTCAGGTGGACATGAATAAAGATTATTGATACAAAGTTCTATGTAAAAATCAAGGATTCAAATAAAAGAATAAATATATATATATATATAATTAGTTTAAACTTACTACAAAAATGTCCTTCTTCATCAAAACGATCATGACAATCAATAATTCCATCACAAAATTGTGACCAACGTAATGTACGATTTCCACCATCACATGTATGACCATTTGATGATATCATTGTGCTTATCTGTCTTATTCAATACAACATCTGAAGAATTAACTAATACATACTGATTCGTTCCTTTTTTTTTTTTGCTTCTTTCATCGTCTTTTTTTCCTCTAACAAAATTCATCTGTTTTTTTCTTTTGTCATGATGTAATTGAGATGCTAAAGCAAGAAGAGAAAGAACAAGTCGGAATGATTTCCTTCTTTCTATTCTTTGTTGTTAGACGCGTTCTTCTTTTTTTTTGCTTTCTTCTTCTCCTTTTCGTTCTCTTTTTATATAAGAATAAGAGTTATTAATATAAGCTAAAGCAGTAACTATTCTCATACTACTTACTTTGTTACTGTACAAAAAAGATAATGCTCTTACATACTTGCTGTTCGATGTGACAGTTTTCTTTTCCTTCAAGATCAAGAAAAACAAGTTATTGCAATTAACGTACAGACTAGCACACTCGTTCTTCTTTCTTTCATGTAATTAGAATGTATGCCGGCTGTTACACACGTACTATTACTATAACTATCACGGCCATCAACAGACAGCTTGTGTCTATAGATCTATATGGCATTGATGATGATGAGTGAACTTCTGTCAAAATGTCATGTTAGATTTTTTTTTCTCTCTCTCTCTCTCTCTCTATCTATCTACTCATATGGCGTCCAATTAGGTTGTTCATCGGCTGGTTTCGATTTCATTTGCTTGAATGAATAAGTCCAACCCCGATCCGAATTAACAAATATGATAAGCATTCTTCTATGAATGTCTTAGTCGTCTTCTTCTTTTTTTTCTTGCTCTAATCTGCATGAATAAGAAAAGACAATAGAAGAACCAATTTTGTTAATTATTTAGGAAAAAAAAAAGAGATGAACGAGAATCACACACACATATAGAAAAAAAATAATAAAAGAAGAAATTGTTAATACCCATATATATATATATATAATATATATATTGTTTTTTCGTAAGCTCTCAGGAGCACACATAAACAAGATTAGATGATGCTCGTCATCACATAGGCCTTGTATACACAAATGCCCTTCGATCATAAAACAGCTTAGAGAAAGGGAGAGAAGAAAAACACAGTAGATCATCATAGTAGTAAATTTCCTGTGCGTGCATGTGCATTGATGCAATCAAGATGGCGATGAAGAGAGATCAGTAAAGCTCTAAGAAAAAAAAGATGATAGCTTCAGGCATTTCTTACCTTCTTATCTATCATATTGAATGAACGGTTGGTTATACATACTTAAAAATCAAGTGACACTCTCTTTACTAGTAACCTATGCACATCAACACCTCACACATAACACCCTATGGAAGAAAGATGAAAGACAAGAATGGCCATTATTCATTTTGTGTCCTTGTATTAGGAGTGTGCCTTTTTGAATTATCTTTTTTTTTTCTTTTTTTGCTTTTTTTTTACTCTCTTCTCGCTCGACTGTCTCTTTTCTTTTATCGCATAGATATAAATGTGTGTGTGTGTGTGTTCGCTACCATCGTTGACAAAAGAATACGGCGTTGTCGACATGCTTGCTCTCTCGTTTGAATGAAAAGAAAACAACACGAAAAGAATTTTAGAGTAGCAATTCCAATGCTTGTACTAAAACCCCGTTTTCCGTTCTGTCAACGTCATTGATAATAGATGAAAAGAATTGTTACAATTGCTATTATTCAAATAGAACCGTGTACCCGACTATATAATTAAGCATATGTATTTACTACTATTCTAAAGACACTAGTCGTTTCCGTATTTATAAAAAAAAAAGAAAAAAGAAAAAAGAAACGTCATTGATTATTTGTCAAGTCAAATCAAATATGCATTTTGATTATTTTCATTGTCAAGCCAATGTAAAAATTCATATTGATTAGTAGTTAACCATGTGAAAATTAATGATTGAAATTCAAGAATCATTGGATGAGAACTAAAATTTCCTTGTATAGTACTTGTATGAAATAAGAAATCAATAAGTTCATCATTATTTGTTGGCCATTGTTCATTGTCAATTGTTTTTAATTGTTCAAAATTTTTGATTGATGAATATGTAAGAATATTTCGATAACATGGCCATTTAAATGGTGATGGTGGACATAAATTATTTAAATAAAAATCAATCTGTTCTGTTGTTTGAATACCACAAGATAAACCAGTTATAATCGATGATGGAATAAGTTGATATTGAAATTTTTGTTGAATGAAATGAATTAGATCATACCAATATTTATTATTTTGTTGTCGAACTGTTTGACAAATAATATTCATAATTATCCGATCAGGATATATAAATAATGATGGTATTTGAAGTTGATTAAAACTTGTTAACATGTTCGTTTGATTATGATAAATTATTGATTTTGTTGATGACAGATCTAAATTGAATCGTTGATTATTAAAAATAAATTGTATAAGTATTTGTGGATCATTTCTATTTGATATTTGTTGTAAACAAATTGAATGATTAATTGAACAACATAATTCTAAAAATATATCATTTATAATTTGTTGATTATAATATTTAATATCAATTAATATTTGTCGTGTCCATAATTGATTTAAACAAAATGGATTAAAAATTTTTCGAAGAAAAATAAGAAATTTTTCTTCATATAAATTTGATAACATTGATCGATACCATTTAAGAATTTTATTTATAACTAATAAATCATTTTTTGTAAATGATTGTTGAAAAAATAAATTTATTAATTGTAATGAATATTTAATAGATATTTTATTAGCAAGATTAAATAAAAAACTATCAAATAGAAGTTTAGAAAATATATTTAATTGTTGATGATGAAAAATTTTTATTTCATCAATAATATAATTCCATGATGGATAAAAAATATGTATAAATGGATTTAATGGTATTAAAATTGATGAAGAATTTGAAAATAATTCTAAAAAATTTATTGATAAAGAAGAATCATTAAGAAAATGATAAATTATTGGATGAATTGATGAAATAGATAATGAACAATTTGAATTAAATTTAAATAGATACATATCAATTATTGATGAATTATAGAAAACTATTGGATGACCAGAAATTTTTGACCAAATTAAAAATGAAGATGAATTAGTAAAAAAAATTGATGATAAAATTGATTGATTGATAAAAGAATTATTTGAATGTTGAATTAATTGTTGAATTCGTGAATGAAATTGTATATCACCAATATATAATCGATATTCAGTTATAAATGCTTCACCTTTTTCGATTAAAATATTTTCTGATCTAGACATATATAAAATAGAAATCAATCTTAATTTCTGTAGATTACTAGCAACTCTTTTTTAAATAGTTTATTTTTATTAACTGATAAGATTTGATTGTATTCGTCATATGAAAAAATAATATTCGATATCCATTTATTTCTCGTAAGAAGTGTTAGAATCTATATTTTCATGTTTCTTTTTTTTGTTACAAAATGTCAAGGTGTAATACAAAAATAAGGCAAACTTTATAGATAATAGACGAGCAATTCTATATATAGTCTAATTATTATAGTTGAGCATAATAATTAGTAAGGATTGCATGTAATTATGAGAAAAAAAATCCGTTTCTATTACTTTAAAAAACCGGAATAAAAAAGAATGGTAATTTGAGAATGCTTTCTTTGTTATGAGAGAAAAGAAAATCTGTATGAAACTATAAATCATTAAAATATGAAAGAAATCTTTAAATTTTTGTAATTTAGATTTCTTACTTAATATCGTTTGATTCTTCAACTAATGTAGGATTACACAATGAATCACGTACAATACTGGACATAAATCGTTCAATTTGTGAATTATTATTTCCAATTGTATCATAAGTTTTATGAAATAAATGACTTGCAATACTTCTTGCTAAACTTTGACTAAACCATTTTGTATCTTTATCAAATTGAATTAATATATCAATCCATTGATAAGCTATTATTAAAAAAATAAATTCACGTTGTTGAATAATTTGTTCAGCTGATATATTAATTAATAAAGTATTTTGATCAATAAATACTAAACCAGGTTTAGAAATAATTTGATCATTTAATTCTAAAACAGTAATTAATGTTAATTTATTTAATGGAAATTTTTGTGAAAAATAAGATTCAAATATTCGAAGTGTATTTAATGTATAATTAAATATATAAGAAAATAAATCAATTTCATATGATGAATTAATTGGAAAACATAATTGAAGTATATCAATAGTTTGACATTCATATTGATGTAATAAAGCAAAAGATATTTGTGAAATATCATATAATGAACTTATTTGATTAACTGGTAAATTAGAAATAATATAATCAGAACTAATTATATTTATATTAAATGTTGTTCGATAATATGAATGAGAAAAATAAGGAAATAAATAATTATTAGTAAATAAAATACGATATTTTGTTGACCATATTTGATGAATAAAATTTGATTTTATTGTATTTAATATAATTATATGAATACTAATTGATATTATATAATTTCCTGAATAGAAAATTTTGTTCCATTGATTTTTTTTTTCTATTATAATATGATTATTTTTAATTTGAATTTTAATTGGTATTGAAATTTCATTGTGATAAAGAATAATTGAAGATATTTCAATTTCATGATTATTTGATTTAATAATTGAAAATTGATAACGATTTTGTGTTAATTGAAAAGAAATTTTCATATGACAAATCAAATAATCTACATGATCAATAAATTCAAGATCATAATGTTGAGGAATAATATCGTCTTGAAAATCATCTATTGTCAATTGAATAGGATGATAAAATAAACTTAGAAATATAATCACACTCAATATAAATCCAACAAGAATAAGTAAAATAATAAGAATTTTCATATTTCGATTCAACATTATATTTGTATTGAATTTGTTTAGTCATTAGAAAACAAAACTTTAGTTTATATAGAGAGATATATTTATCCAAATTTGCGAACATAGTTTATTTTTCGTTTTTCTTATTTCTTTTTTTTCAAGATAATGTTCATACAAAGAAAAACAAATAGGTAAGATAAAGTATAGCGTTAAGTTAATTAGGAAGATTGATTTGACAGCACAAAAAATTAAAAAAAGAAATCGGATTGTAGTTAATTGTGCAAATCAAACCTACGTGTTGTTATTGTTTTGAAAAAAAAAAAACTTTGTTATGTATTCATTTATTTATTTTTATTCTTTACCTCTGTCATAATATTGAAAACCACTATACAAAAAGGAAAGGATTATCAGTGTATCATTTATTCTACTAAAGTAAATATCAACGAACCACTCATACATATATTCACATTCGTCCCTCATCTTTGTCCTCTGATTATTCTTGTTATTAAGAAATCAAAAAAAACATAAAAATAGGCAACAAGAAGATTACTCTATCGCCCACATCGCGTCTGACTGAAATCCAACCGCAAGAAAAAATGTGAAGATAAGGATGATCTTTGCGTGGTGTTAAACTTAAAATATACGCGTATGCACACATGACTAACCTAACTACCACGCATTCATCTTAACTGAGAAAGTCATAGCTTTCTTGTGGTTTAAAAAGGATTTGTTTCTTCGATTTTTATCCATTGTATTATTATTTCATTTTTCGAACATACGAAAACGAACAATGCTATTCTTACATCGATATATTATTTTATGTACACTTGCTACATTAATCATCAATGTTATTGGTCAAAGTAAGTTAATATATAAAAAGAATATTTATTAGAAAAACAAAAAATCAAATTTCTTTTGTTTTATGATTTCGTAGACGCATGTCAAGATTTCTCAGCTGATGCAGGAAATTGTACAAAATTTATTCGATGTTTTCAACACTTACGTATTCGATTTACATGTGCTCCTGGTACAGCATGGGAAGATTCACTTAAAACATGTGTATGGCTAGAACAAGTTGAAGCCTGTCAACAAGTTAAAAAACAACGTCAACTGGGTAATTATTTTTTTTTTTTTTACAATAACTAACATTCAAAAAAATAAAATAAAATAGATACAACTAGTGATATGGTTACATATGATGCTGATATAAATGCTCTTAATGATATTCCTGTTGGTCAAACATTAGCTGAAGCACGAGCACTTGGACCAATTGTTACACCAAGACAATATCGATGTTCATTTTGTAGAACTGGTCTTTGTGGTATTGTTGTTAATACAATTCAATGTTTTTGTGGTAATGTTCAATGTCCACCAGCAACAACAACAACAACAACAACACGTATGAAATGTGTATTTTCATTTGAAAGGGAATCTACTTATTTTCATATTTTAGCTCAACCACGAAATCCATGTGCTGATAGTCCATGTAAGTAATTAAAAATTTCTTATTCTAAATAAAAGAAAAACAAAAAAAAAATCTTGATTAGGTTTGAATGGTGGTCAATGTGTTCCAGTAGGAACAGGATTTATTTGTCATTGTCCAGAAACATTTACTGGTAATCGTTGTGAAGCACCAGGTATAATTTATTTTGTTTTTTTTTTGTTATTTATCTATGCAATATTGTTCTATTAGCTCCTACACCTTGCCAACCAAATCCCTGCCAGAATGGCGGAACATGTGTGCCACAAGGTACATCATTTTATTGTCAATGCCCATCAACATTTACTGGTTATTGTTGTGAAAATCGTGTAACTACAACAACACCATTTAATCCATGTGCTCAATCAGCTTGTCAAAATGGTGGTCAATGTATTCCAGCAGGCAATTGTAAGCTCATTATTATTGATGGATTAAAAAAAAAAACAAATAAGATTTTCTTTATTTTGTTTCGTTTTTTTTTATAGCATATGTTTGTCAATGTCCAAATGGTTTTTATGGTACTCGATGTGAATGTCGTAATTATTGTATACCTAATCCATGCCTTAATAATGGTCTCTGCACACAAACAACATCTGGTTACATTTGTTCATGTACATTTCCATACACTGGTACTAATTGTCAACAAGGTAAGTTACTTTTTCAGATATTTTTACTCATTTATTCTATTGTTTTCTTTTTCTTTTAGTGATAACCACAACAACAACAACAACAACTACTGTTGCTACACGTGCACCATGTGGTAATGCTTGTGCATGTATTGTAACACCATGTCCATTTGTTATTGTAACAAATCCATGTGTACCAAATCCATGGTTTGTTTCTTTTATTTTCATTGAATTGAAAAAGATTTTCTATGTGTATGTCTGTGTGCCTGTATTTTTTTAAATGTATAGTCAAAATATGGGTGGATGTGCTGTTCAAAATCGAGCAGCAAGATGTTGGTGTTCAGATGGTTATCAAGGATATTATTGTCAATTTAGTATGTTTTGAAAATTGAATCAATATATATATATCTATTATTGGAAATATTTAGGACGTAGTGCTCGATCATTAATATCAAAAACATGTAATAAGACATGTCTTAATGGTGGTCAATGTTATATAGATGAACAAAAAGGTGGTCAACTTCAATGTTCATGTCCAAATGAATATTATGGACCAACATGCGAATATAGTAATTTATTTCTTTTTTTTTTCTTTTTGTTATTTGAATTTGAAAATTTAATTTGACGTGTCTTTTGTTTTTCTTTTGATTAGTGAATCGACCAAAATCATGTTTACCAAAAAATCCCTGTATGAATAATGGTAAATGTATAACAACAAGTGTTGGTTCAGAATGTGTTTGTCGAAAGGGTACATTCGGTGTTTTATGTGAACAAAGTAAGTTTGTGTTTTTTTTTTCTCTCTCAATGAAATTTAAATTTTATTCTGTATTTTAAGTTGAACGATCACTTAAGGAAAAATATTGTCCACTTGATTGTCAAGGTGGTGGTACATGTGTTTATGTTGGTTCAACAGCAAAATGTCATTGTAAACCAGGTCGAACTGGTCGTTTATGTGAAAAACGTACGTCTTTTATCAAATTCTTTCTTTCTTTTATTTATTTGAATTTATTTTAGTTTCTGGTTAAATAGACAAATCAAGAATGACATTGAAATATTATAATTCAAGAAATTTCATAAACTTTTTTCTTTTTTGCGTATATTTATGTTAATTTTTTTTTTTGACAAGAAATAAGCGAGTCAATAGATCAAAAAGGATTTTTTTTTGTCTGTATGTACAAATAGCTTTCTTTTTTTTTATTTTTATTCTTCAAATATACTATATTCATATTTACGTATATTTATCAAGAAAAGAAAAAACTTGTACTTCTTAATAATGTCATGGTTTTTTTTTTTGTGTTGCCTCAAGTGAATAATTTTCTATTCATGTCTACACAAACATTTTAAGTAGTACAGGAATAAGTTCGATCTTAAAAAATGTTGAAAAGAAAAAAAAAACAAGAGATATAAGTTTTATTCTAACAGAGAACAAATACAACTACTGATGGAAGAATTGTAGTAGTTGGTCTTGGTGCAGTTTGTTTAGCACATCAATATTTACATAACATGCAGCTTGATAAAATAGGGGAAAAAAAAGAAAGAAGTTGATTTTTTGTGCATTATGTATTTTGTTTTTCTAGAGCCCTCCATAACGTTACCCTCATCATCATCATTATCATCGATCACTAAGACAAGCATCTGAAACATCATCAGGTTCTTATATGTCAATTTATTTGTCGATTCGAACAGCCGATGTTATTTAACCAATGCAACGTTATACGCATAGGATTAATGCTTATGGCTACATGCATCAATAATATTTTGATGATTCTTCTTACATGAAAAGTACACTTATTTCAATTTGTGAAACATCTTTGTTAATTAGTTGTCAAGTCTATGTTGAAATAAACGTTCTGACTTTTTTTTTTCTCATACATGCCAATCATAGATCATAAGAAACAGAGAGAGACAGAAAAAAAAATGATGATAAGTTGTTCTTACTGACGTCTGTCTACTTCTAGTAATAATCATAAGAAAAAAGAAAAGGCAAAGTATAGAAAAGTCTATCATTGCTGATACTGTACAGATGGATTTATTTATCTGTTTTATGTATATGAGAGACAGTTCTAGTAGATATAGTAAATGAGAAAGAGACAGAAACAGAATACTAAGAAAATAGTACAATATATATGCATAGTTGGTATAACCGCAACTATCGATCCTTTTAGGCAAATAACATACGTACTTGCTATTCTTATTATTATCATCACTCGATATACAGTTATTGATTCTGGAACAAGTAAGTCGAAGTGTGAGTGAGAGAGAGAGAGAAAAAAAAGAGAAAGTAATCATTCCTTTCATCAGTACTTAATAAATGATTGATTTTGTACGATTAGTCTGTCGATAAAAGTGAACAAGAAAATAAAGAAAAAAAAAAAGCAGAATCTTCTAACACTTAATTAATACAAAAAATAAAAAAGACAAGGATGGATATTCTCAATGCTTTTCATCGTTTACCACAAATAAGTTATTTTGGTATTCGACGTGACGATGATTTTGCTGATCGTTTAAATTATAAATATACAGTTGGTTTATTAATATTTTTTTCAATTGTTGTTGCTAGTAAACAATTTTCAAATGATCATATTCAATGGTATGAATTTACACAAACAAAAAAAACTAATTTATTAAAGAAAATAAAGAATTTTCTTGGTTTTTTTTTGTTTTTAGTTGGGTACCAGCTATATTTACACGAAATTATGAAATTTATGTATCTAATTATTGTTGGATTCATAATGTAAGACAAAAAAAAAAAATTTGTTTGTTTGGTTTTTTCAGTAAACATTTTTCTTAGACTTATCATATTAATATAAGTGAACCAAATATGAAACGAACTAATGAAAAACGTTATGTATTACGATATTATCAATTTGTTCCATTTATTTTACTTATACAAGCTTTATTCTATTTACTTCCACGTTTATGTTGGCGTTCATTTAGTCGTCATTCAGGTATTGATATAAAAAATTTAATGGATGCAGCACATAATCTTAAAAATGTTAAACGTTTTCATAAACATAAATCTATTATGAGTTATCTTGTTTCATTAATTCATCAATATATTGGTGATCCAAGAAAAAAATTAAAACAAGAACATAGTCGAATTATAGCTTATATACAAGGTTTACTTAGTTGTATAATTAGTGCAACAAATACATTTAATGGATATTTATTTTTTCTTTATTTATTTATGAAATTATTATATATTATAAATACACTTGTTCAATTATATGCTATACGTCTTTTACTTGAACAACAATGGACTGTCAATGAAACAATAAAAGATTTTCGTCGAATATTTACAATAAATATTTTACGTACAAATCCATTATCAAAATATTTTCCAAAAATTAGTATGTGTGATTTTCGTATTATTGAACCAAATAGTGATGATGGACATAAATATACAGTTCAATGTAAGTTATTCAACATGAAATACATACAAATGATTGAAGTTGAAAGGAAAAACAAAAAAACGAATTTCAAATATAAGTATAACAATAAACAGTTATTATAGCTACATATTCTAATCGTTACTGGAAAAGCAAATGGCTCTAACGGCCTCTTGAGCTCAGATTTAGTCTGATTGGTGGAAAAACGATTTGATAAGATTAGGAAACCACAGGAGAATATGTACAGATAGTCGGTTGTCTAAAAGAAGAAAAAACCTAGTGCTATTTTATTGCGTTTCTCTACTCATAGATACGATCTCCGAAAAACAAGATGAAGAAGTTTGACATAAAATTTTTCTAACGAGGAAATTCTTCCAACTGATAACCTACGTTTGACTTCATATTTTGTTGATTATTGAGATCCATTGTTTAGATAAACAGTGCTAGAATGATTTTTGTCTGAAATTTTATCTGAAAATAGATCTCACGGATCTTATAATATCCTATAAGTTTCAGCCAAAACTATAAAATATCTTGAGAAGAAACTATCTGTTCTTGCTGGAACTTTCAGAATATTATAAAAACCACAAGTTCTATTTCCAAAAAAAATTTCAGACTAGAATTACTCGCTTCGATTTTCCTCGTCATATTCTCGAATAGACCGATAATTCAATAAAATAATCATAGCTGAAAAAGGACACATTTTCTTTTAGAACTTTTATCTACACCATGGACAAAAATTATCAGTTGAACAAATTCTTTCGTTAGATTATTGATAAAAATTATTCTTCGACTATCTTTTCCTAATTGTAAGATCATTGAGTTCGATTATTATCTATAATAGGAATGATATCATTCGTTATGTCGTTGCATAAATTTCTCTCATTAATATACATGATAATCCAACTTCGTAGAAAACTAGTTCTCTATAAAATATTATATCTAAGATAATTTTTACATTTCTAAATTCAAATCTTTCTACATTGTTTTGAAATCTTTTTATTTTCTAAGACATCTTTTATAAATATACTCTACATAAGTTTTCCGGGTTTTTTTTATTTATATTAGGTGTATTAACTATAAATGTATATAATGAACAAATTTTTACTGTATTATACATTTGGATGAATATTGTTCTTGTAGTAACTATTTATAATTTTATATCTTGGTTAATATTTTTACTTTTTCCACGTCTTCGTTATTCATTTTTTACACAACGTATACATATGCAACAAAGTATAACAACATTACGTACAAGTATGCATGTATTTGTTTATAATTATTTACAATATGATGGATTTTTTATTTTACGTCTTATACATTCAAATATTGGTGATGATATAACATCAAATATTTTAACAAATCTATGGAGAAATTTTCAACGTTCTGATAAACCGACATCAGTTGATAATTCAATTGGTGCTACAATATCATTGACAGCAACTGGTAATAGAGGTTTAAATATGAAAACTAATGGCCAAACTAGTTCCCTATTTGACTATACAAAAACTAGTACAAATCTTTAAGGATTTGTATTGTACAATGTTTTTTTTCCAGATATAATAAACATGACATATATATATATATATATATATTGTAGAATAATTAATTATTATGTATTTCTCTATTATATAGAAGAAATTAACTTTCTATAGGGAAATCTATTAGAAATAAGCTATTTGCACCAAACGATAAAAGATGTAAGATTATAAGATAATGAAAAAATTTTTCATATGGACTTTTTTAATTGATTTTATATTCAATATTAATTTACGAATAAATAATTAATTCATGATGTTTTTCACGAAGATAAGACGAACTCATTTTCTTAAAAAAAAAATTTTATCTTTTCATAATCATCATGTTTATCTCTAATAAATCATTTACTAACTAATCATCTAATGAAATCTTATTTCATTCTAATATATTTTATTAATTTTAAAATATATATGTATATATATATATATATAAAATACAAAAGCAAAACACTTGATTATACAGAAATATTTGGTGGTATTTTCATTGGTTCATTTGAATACACAATTTCTCTTGTTATATCCATCATAAGTAATTCACGTGCATAACCACGTACAATAAATTCTCGAAATTCATTATAATCTAATTTACCATTATAATCCCAATCAACTTTATCAATATAATATCTTATACGTTCTCGACTAACAGATTTACCAATAATACGCATTAATGTTTCAAGTTCATCAGCTTGTATATAATGATCACCATTTTTATCAAATGAACAAAATGCTAACCATATTGAATAATCATCATGTCGATCAGTTTGACCACCAGTTATAACCGGTATAAGAATATCGCAAAATTTATCAAATGTTAATTCTTCTCCATAGAGACCCATAAAATAAAAATAAAAAACAATAATGATCATTATTATTTATGTTTATAATTAACAAGTCTACCTCTTGGCAATAGAAGAGATTTCATTTGATCATATTGTTGTTTTGTCAAGCTTAATTTATACTGATGACCATGATATTTGTCTTGATCTCGTTTTTCACGTTCGAACCAATCATAAATTACTAGATCAAATGAAAGAAAGAATAATTCGGAAATCATGTGAAGATGATAATTGCCGATAATATCCCGAATCTAGTGGTAGAATTAAAGTTTTGATAAATGAATTCTTATTATTATGATATTCGCCTTCAAGTTTGATATCTTATTAAAGAATATATAGCTCTTCTTCTCTTGGTTATTCAAAAAAAAAATCATATTAGGTGATTTTACACGAACTGAATTCTGAATGAAAGCTTTATTGATGAATTAGATCATATTTTCTGCTAAAGGTACCTCACCTTTTTCTAGGGGTTTCTCAAGAATAGCTCGACCAAAAATTTTGAAACTTTCAGAACTAGATAGATCTCGACTAGTAAAGTAAAAGTTGTCATACACATAGACTTCTCGAATGCTTTCTTCTATGAGATATAGAGGATGTAAGGGTCAAAAATGACCTGAAGTTCCATTCCTGCAAACAGCCATAATTCAATGTTTTTTGTAATGACCAAGATCAAATTGAGGTATATATGTTTTTCTTTGAAATAAAATGTTGTTTTTTTTTCACTTATGAAAACCAAAATACTGAAAGTCTTGTCAAAAGAACGTATTTTTCTTTACCTAGGGCAAACTTTGTAAGATCTACTACAAAACACCAGAACATTATTTTAAGAAAAAAAACAAACTCATATACACTTCATTTTGATCCTAGTTGTCAAACAAAAAATTTTCAACTCAATGAGTCGAAGCATCTGACAGAAAAGGGAAAAAAAAACTTCAATTTTTCTGTTGGAAAATGGATTTTGAGAAAAATGCAAAACTATGTACAGTTTTTCGTTATTTCTGTTATGTAAATTTGATTTTTAAATGTTATGAAAAAAAAATTTTTGGATCATGCAAGGGGTCCCTTAATTGTATTTTGAAGACTAAATAGTTTCATTGATATTTAGAGCAAAACTATGATACTTTATGACATGCAATATGTTCTTCTCATTTTATTCAAACTAATTGTAAATGTTTCTAATATTTTATGTAATCGAAAACATTCATATTTGGCAAGTTCAAATCCAATAGACATGATCGATATGACATATTCAATTATTTTTATACAAGCAGAAATGTTTTATTCTGTTATGTAAATTTGGCAGTGTATAATATGAATAACTTATAAGTACTAAGTAAAAAAAACAACAATTTATAGAATCAAAATTTGAAAAAGTTCGATCTACCATTAAATAGTATCTAATTTATTTTTTTAAGAAATAGAAAACAGAATAGAATTTTATCAATAGTGTAATCACTCTCTACAATAGAAAATTAGACACATAACTTCCGAATGATTCTGAAAATGTCTATATATCAATGATGATTACTACCAGAACTTAATTAGTCTAATAACGATGATCTAACAAGGACGATCATGTACACATAAATGATGAATTCTGATCTAATTTAAAATATAAAATTCTATACACACAAACCTTTGACAAGTTCTCCATTAACCTTCTTTGTATATTTACCATATCGTCTAGAACATGTATAATATTAAAAGAAAAAAATATTTATTTATTTGATATTTATTTCAATTCTTGTTTCCTATCACCTGATAACATTCTCGTAGATTGGTAGGTGTATAAGATTCTCCATTGAATTACGTTCCATCATCATATACGTTCTTATTTATATATTTATAGACAACAGTTATTCTGTTAGATGTATATATGTATGTAAACTGGATGAGTGGGCAACAGAACAAGCAAGGCGTGGTTGCCTGCAGCTGCCACGGTTTCTAAATGAATAATGTAAGCGAGACATAGAAAAAGAGAGAAAGACCTTTTTTTTTATCTACGTTCTATATTCTTCGTTGTCGATCGGCTTTCTTTTTTTTTTTTTGCGTCACCAATTGGAGCGAAAGAAACAGAAAAATAAACGATATACGAAGAGTGACAAGCACAGGCGTACAAATTCTTTGTTCTTTAATTCCCCCGTTGGATTAATCATGGAAATAAGTTGACCTATTTAGCCTTGATCAATGAAAAGAATATATCAAATAGAAATATATTTTTTGAAAAAAGAAAAAAGAAGATAAAAGGTTTCAGATTGTTTATTTTTAAATATTCAAGGTAATAAAAATCAATGAGAATAAATTTTATTTTTAATCTATAAATATATATAGAACAATATTGATTAACAAGAAATGTATATTCATCTGTAATGATAAGCGAAATATGATTCTTGATATTAACCTCAGGAGAAATGCCTCAATTTTCTATTACATCATTCATGATTATATGATCATATCTGTATGAAGAACTATTTAATATAAATGATGATTTTATTTTGAAACTTTTTCTTTTTTATTTATAACAATGCATAGTTTTAAAAATACAAAAAAAAACAAGATGTTTTCAAACAAATGTTTCTAAGATTTGTTTTGTAGGTACAATCGAATCATCTGCAGATAAATTTGAACTAATACCTGATTCACTAGATGAATATGGAATGTTTTTATTGATTATATTTAATGATGATCTAAAACAACAAAAACAAAAGAATGAAAATTCAATGTTTTCTTTTTCCTTTTAACTACCGTTTAGAATCCGAAGATAATTTAATATAATTTTCTTGTTGTTGATGAATATGTTTTTGAAAATTTTCTTTTAATTTTTCTAGATGTTTTTCATAGGGAATTGATATTGTTTCAATAATATTATTTCTAATTGTTTCATTTGATAAACATTTTCGTTGAATAATATTTTGTATAAGAATTTCATCAGCAAATCGAACATGTTTTTTCACTTTTTTTAAACATATTTCAAATAATAAACGTCGTGAATAATTTTTTTGATTAATTTTTGCAATAACTTTATAAATACATGCTGAATCATTTAAAATTTTTTTCTTACAATCAGTATAAATATAAAGTAAATAATTGGTTGGATCACATGTTGGTAAAATTAATCGAATAACATCTTGAGCTGTCGTACGATTGTTTAAATTACTAATCCATTTAAGTCGTTTTTCATCATTATTTGTCAATGACATATAACGAACAGGTATTTCACTTATAAACATTGCATTTGATAAATGACCTTAAAAAGATAGAAAAATATTTTGATAAATATAATATCTTAAGATAACATTTATATAATAAAATGTTTAAAAAAAATTAGGAATAAGAGAAAACAAAATTTTGATTATAAGGTCATTAGCCAATTCATGATGAAAGAAAAATATAGACCATAATCATCAGTTGTATCTCTCTATTTTGGAAAACTATCGTTTTTCCCCAACGTAACTCAACGATTTTCTTCGCTTTCCTTTACTCACCAAAACTCCACAATAAAGTTCGACTTCCGCCTCAATCTTGATGCACAATGAGCAATTTTTATCACAAGAGAATTTTTTTGATAGAAATATTAGCTTATTGTACTCAAAAATAACATTGATGAAAAAAAAGATCATTTCTGATGGAAAATCTCTGAAGTGGATCCTTACCCTAAGCCTCGGTATAAAAAACTGTTTATATTATTTTACGATAAAGAAATCGCGAAAAGACTGTATCTCCATCTAGAAGCATTTGCACTAACTAAATGTCAATTATAGAAGAACATGCTCGGAAAGTTTCATCGATATCATATTAGTGGAAAAAAGTGACGGTCAAATATAGTGAAGACGTCTTTTCGGAAAACGCTTAATGTAAAAAGAATAATTATTTTTTCTGAAGGAAAACTTTTCTTTTTACTGAATAGAGAATAAGACCTAGTTTCAGATTATATATGATTTATTGTCCAACTCTTACAAAAAAATGATGTATCTCTAATGTTGCTGAAATTTGACCTTTTTGTAATTAAGTTTTTCTAATGAATTTAGTAGATGAGACAAAATTTTTTCTACTAAAAAAATGACTTGTTAATTATAAGTGTATAAGTTACTATTCAAATCTCAAAAAAGTTCACTATCATTTTTCCATCCAATATCTACATGATTGTCCACTTTGTGATACCTTAGTAATCATAAAGGATTCTTTATAAATATATATCCCTAAATGAATCATTCTATTCGAAGGACTTACTAAATAAAATTTAATAAATCCCGTTCTCGAGTCTATTTTTCTTTCTCTTATACTTACTTTCCATATCGATGATTATAGTGAACTAATATTATTGATTGAACATACACTTGATATATATATACAAAATCGGTTGAATGAACGCGTAATTGGATTACATTTGCACTATATCGCACATAATCAAATGATTGCTCGAATATTTTCTCTCTCTCTCTCTGTTTCGTTCTCTATTTTTTGTCAATTTTTATTGTTTTATGTTAACAATGATTGGTAAATTGATTTATCTTTAATTGTTACTGCTGGTGCATGAGATTTTCTATTATGAGAAAAAATTCATTTTTCTAGTAAAAGAATATTAGAAAAAAAGAAACGAAGTACAACACCAGGTTGAAATATAAAAAAAGAAACAATAATGATAATGATGACATTCGATTAAATGTTATCTATTGAAAATTGAAAATCAATCGAAAGAAGAAGTGAGCAACACATCATCAAAGTGAATTTGCCTCGAACAAAAATAAAGCATAATTATAATGTACACTTAGGTGTTTAATACACATTGAAATAATTGAAGATGAAAGAAAATTGAATGAACTCTTTTTTCCTCTGGTTTATTGATAGTGAAGAGAAGAAAAGTAATGATAAAAAGAGTATTTTATATATATTCAAATACGATGACAACATAGATCATATTTGTTTCTATTTCATAGAATAAATGAATTGGAAATCAATTATGTATATCAAATAATGAAAATTTGAAATATTTTATTTATTAGATAGAAGATGATGAATATGTATTTAAAAACAAACATGTTTTATTATTAGTTTTATGTCAACTGATAAATAGAAAGGAAAAGACTTTAAGCTGATTTAGATTTGAATATTGTCATATGTTCATATTTTTGTGTTAAGAGAAGATATGGAAAATATCACGCTTGTTTAAATCAATAAATCTCTTATATAACATCTTCTTTTCTTAGAAAAAAAAATTGTATTAGATGATTCTCATCGAATAGAACGTGCCAAGATTAAAATTCTGATGTCATTGAAATAAATCGAGAGGAAAGAATCGAGTTCGTTTTTGTCTTTCGTAATGAAATATGTTGATTAATATAAATGATTTTGTCTGTGATTATTATAACTATTATCTTCGAAGAATGTGATTTATTTGAAGATATGTAGGTACATTTTTTAATAGTATGTATTAAACTTTTTTTTCTTGGTCGAAATGAACATGTAAAACCATAGAAGATTTGATTAAGCTAACAAGCAATGTGAGACGAATGAAAATATCTTATCTCAATGCTGAAATAAAGAAGTTTCGTTTTCTCTTGTTTGTTTGTTTGTATTTTTGTTACTAAGAAACATATAAGTCTAGTCCAAATGAATAATATCGACCATTCTGCATGTATATAATCTCGATAAAATCAACCATTTTCATTCTGTTAGCTATCATGTTGCGTACAGTATATTTTTTCGAATATGTACTGTCTTTTATCATTTGTATACATCATGTTTATTCAGTAATTGATTATATCGAAGCAAAATTTCCATTAAGAGTAAGTATAGGTTTTTTTTTTAGTTTTAATCAAGAAATTTTATTATATCTATGAATTAATAAATGTACAAAAGAAATAACAAAATTGATGAAATATTTAAACAAATAGAGATGTAAGAGAATAAAGAATATAAATTCATTGGTTAGATAAATTTGTCTTTTAGTTAAATTTTTCATAATAATTTCATATGTATAATTATTTAATTTTAGGGTGAACCATCAGCACCAAATGCTCCATGGCCACAACCTCAATATTTAAATGTTAGTTCTGATTATATTTATATTGATCCAGAATTTTTTATTGTCTATTCCAACCTAAAAAATTGTGATATTATTGATAAAGCTATTGAACGTTATAAACCAATATTTTTTCCACCAAAATTATCAATTCAAATTCCAAATATATTTCATGAAGATCAAATTTTTCTATCAGTTTCTATTCTTGTAAAATCAAAAAAATGTCATACATATCCACAACTTCATGACGATCAATCTTGTAAATGATTGTTTTTTTTTTTGTTAATTTATTTTCCTTATAATAAATCGAATTATTTATTTAGATAGTATTACAATTGAAAATTCTTATGGAATTATTTTTGCTGAAAATGTTTGGGGTGCACTTAATGGTCTTGAAACATTTTCACAATTACTTTTTATTAATGAAAATAATTATGTAAGAAGTTTATTAATTAAAAAACAAAAATAATTAAATAAATATTTTAATTTCTGTTTTTCATAGTTAGTAACAAATGCTTCAATATATATTCATGATTGGCCTCGTTTTCCATATCGTGGTATTCTTTTGGATACAGCTCGTCATTTTCTACCTGTTCCAATAATTAAACAACATTTAGTAATTAAATTCCGATCAAAATATATAGTTAAATCTAGGTTTTTTTTCTCTAAAGGATGCAATGGTGTACAATAAATTTAATGTTTTTCATTGGCATATTACCGATGATCAATCATGGCCGTTTGTTTCTCAAAAATTCCCACAATTAACTGAAAAAGTTGAATATAATTTATTTTTTTTTTTGGATATTTTTGTTTTTGCATATAAATTTTTCTAGGGTGCATTCTCATCTGATCATGTTTATACACCTGATGATGTTCAAGATATTATTGAACATGCACGTCTTCGTGGCATTCGTACAATACCTGAATTTGATACACCAGGTCATGTCGCTGCTCTTGGACGTGCATTTCCTGGTTTGTATTCATATTATAGAAATTGCCTTTATTATTTTACATATTTTTTGTTTTTAAATAAAGAATTTTTAACTGATTGTTATAATGGTTCAATAGCAGGTCAAGCTATTTATGGTGTACATGCTGAACGAGAAATTCTTGATCCAACAAAAGAAGAAGTTTATAAATTTATGAATGAATTTTTAAAAGAAGTAAAAAATATTTTTAAATATGAATCATATATACATCTTGGTATGGATGAAGTTTATCCAGCTTGTTGGTATGATCAGTTTAAATAAAATTTTTACAAATAAAAAAAGATTTCTTGTTCTTTTATTGTTTTAATAAATTGAAGGATGTCAAATCCAAATATTCAAAATTTTTTAAAAGAAAATAATATGTCGAATGGAACAGATTTAATGACATATTATTCAAAAGAAATTCTTAAATTAATGAAATCAATTGGTGGTAAATCAATGGTATGGCAAGATATATGGGATGATGGTGTTAAATTACCATCAGATACTGTTATTGAAATATGGAAAGATACTTCACTTTTATCTAATAGTCCATCGTGGTCTTATTATTTATCAAAAGCTACAAGTGAAGGATATGATGCTGTTCTTGCTGCTCCATTTTATTTAAATATGTAAAGAAATAAAAAAAAGAACTTTTGTTTTTCTTTTTTATAAGATTTAAATGTTTTATTAGGATTAGCTATGGTAAATATAATACACCTGAATCGGTAATGAATTTAGAATTTTTTAAATGGTATAATATTGATTTATTTGAAAATTTTACTGGTAGAAAAATAAATTTATATTTTATAATAATAAATAAATAAATAAAAATATTTATTTTATTTCAAGGTGATAATATTGCTCGACAACGATTAATTGGTGGTGAAGCTGCACTTTGGGCAGAATTTATTGATGGTACTAATAGTTTATCTCGTTTATGGCCTCGAGTATCAGCTGTTGCTGAACGTTTATGGAGTTCAATTTATGTAAATAATCCAGAAGATGCTCAATTTCGACTTGATGTTCATCGATGTCGAATGCTTAGGTTAGAAAATAATTGATATATACATGATATATTTTAGGCAAAATTAAACTTAGATAGAGTTCATTTTTAATTAGATACAAAACGACAAAAAGATTTTTCTTTTACATTAAAAAAAATCTATACCACGTATTTATTTTTTGAAACTTATATTTTTGAAGAAAATAGTGAGTGTAAATTTTAAGTCGAAAATTTTTGGTTGCCCACTACAGACCTTAGCAATTGGAATTAAAGGCTATTGAATATGTTTCCATTGCAACCACAGATATAAATCATTGTGTAAGCCTTTGATTATTTCATTTTACTTGTTACAAATTTTAAAGTATATTACATTACATAAAAAAATTTATATTACATTACATGGAATATGTCAGCTTCACATTTCAACCCCAAATAAGCTGTGCACTAACAAGCTTTTTTTAATTTGATAAAGTATTCATTTTCATGTGTTCTTATTGTAGTGTATGTATCAATGACGTCTTCTGTATCGATATCACAAATTGATTTTCGAAAATATTTTTATGAATAAGCAAATCAACATACGACATTTTTTGAGTATTAAATTTCGAGATAAGTTAGTTTTTATTGTACCATAGGGTATACATAAACTAAAAAAATCTCTTCATTGTTTGTTTTTGGTATGGACATAACAAAGCTTAACAATACAATATATTTATACTTAATATGTCATCTATAGAGCACGTTTAATTCGAAGACAAATGACCATCAATAAAAAATGGTATTCAAAAAAGCATAAGCTTAAATGGTTCTTTTTGTTTTGGTCAAAGTATGCTAAGATAAACTAGATTTCAATTGAGAATATTAGCAAACTTTACAGCTTCCTTAATTCAACTATACTTGAATTAAAGTTAAAAATAAGTTAATAAAAAAATATAAGATCAATTATTTATTTTCAATTTTATTTTATTTTTATATCATTTAAAAATTCTAATTTAATCTTGCCTAACACAAAAATATCTATAAAACTTTGATAAAATAACAAAAAATTCTTGATTAATATTTTTATTAATTTTGTTTTAATAGACGTGGTATTCCAGCTGCACCAATACTTAATGGTTATTGTGGTTCATATGAAGTAGGAATGAAACATTCGATGGTTAATGAACCTATTTTTAATTATATTAATTGATATACATATATATATACATAGATGTTTATTTTATAGTTTAATAAAAGAACTTAAAGGATATAATAATGTAGAACAATTTTCATAGATAGCCTTTGAATTTTTATTAATAAGATTTTGAACATGAGTTATCCATTGAAAATCAGGTAATGCAACAATTGGAAGATCTTTATAATAAGCTTCTATATATTTAACATATGTTTTTAATCGATCTCGATCTTCTGTTAAATGATTAGTCCATTCAGTTTGACTATGTGCATGATATAAGAATTGAGCAAGAATATTATCAATTCGATTTATCATATCTATAAATTCAAATTTAATATCAGTATGATGATGTTCGATTAAACATCGATAACAAAATGAAATTAAACAATGAGAACATTGATAAGTATTAGTTAATGTTAATTCAGAAGAACATTTACATTTAATTAATAAATTTGTTGAAGGCATTATAATATTAATAATAAATGATCAAAACTTCTTATAGTAATTTATGAATAATATACATATTGTTTTGTTTATATAGTCTTCAAAAGCGACCTCTGCAACCCTAACTTTCCATTGCAATAATTTTTCTTGGAGAAAGCCTATTACGAAAAGTAAGGAAAGAAAAAAAAACCCATGATAAAGTCTTTCGTAAGTAGGAAGTGACTTCTTT
This sequence comes from Rotaria sordida, assembly GCA_905250125.1. Classification (NCBI taxonomy): domain Eukaryota; kingdom Metazoa; phylum Rotifera; class Eurotatoria; order Philodinida; family Philodinidae; genus Rotaria; species Rotaria sordida. Next base: position 123,798 of record CAJNOL010000294.1, read on the forward strand.
GCGTTATTTGTATATTTATCAATATAGCTTTTCTCAGAACATAATGTTATTTTTAGATCGTAATTTGGCAAATGAGTGTATAAATCAAAGGATGTATTTCACTGTCAAGAAAAAAGAAATGCGTAAACATTAATTTCTATTTTTGTGGTTTCGTTCTTAGAAAAGAAAAATGTAAAATGATACATAGTAAGAAGGATATCGATGGATTCAAATCCATTATATAATAATTAATTAAGAACAAGTATATATATATATATATATATTTCATTAAAATTTATTTGCTAGAAAATTCTTTATTCACAAATCAATTAAGACACATAAAATCTATCACATCCAAGGTGTTGGACACGGTGGATTAAGCAAGGATTTAGCACGATGCACATTATGATTAGAATTGCTCGTATGACTTAAATCATGTAAACGTAATGATGGTGTACTAGAAAAAAGAAAATATTTGTTTTTATTTATTTATATAAACAAAAAAAAAAAGAAGAAAAATTTACTAGCGTCCTTTAGGTGATTGAGATTGTCGAGTGAAACTTAATGGTGTTGTTGTCATTCGATGACTTTCAATACGAAAATCTTGAAAACTCTCTGGTCGAACTCCTAAAATAATATATAATTAATTATATTCTGAGTATAAAAAAAAAATCTAAAGCTTTACCTTTATATAGAGCATGATCTCTTGATGATGGTGATGTTAATATTGGTACACGTGGTATTCTAAAAAAAAATTAATAAAAAAAAAATTTATCAATCAATATCCTATAACATACCCATAACTAGTTAATGGTCGAAAAGATCGACGTACAAGTGAAGCAACAACTTTTTCCATGCGTCCTATTCGTTCATTTTGCATATCAGGTCCATTAAACCATTGTAAAGCATTATGCACTGGTATATGAACACGATGTGTTGATGATCGTCGACTAGTAACTGGTGTTACAGGAACATTTGATGAATGTTCAAGTATTGACATAATACGTGATGGTTCATAATCATTCATATTTGATGAATGTGCTGGTTGTTGTATTTTTTCAAATGATACAATAGGTGCATGAGGTTGATTAGGCATAAGTAGAAGCATTGATTCAATAAGAACTGGTGATGTAGAAACAGTTTCACCATTGATAGAAGTTTTTATTTGTTCTTGTTTTTGTTTTATTATACGAACAGACATAGGACGTTCGATGATTGATATTCTTCGAAGTACAAAAAACAAAAAAGAAGAGTTCACATAAATAAATAAAATAAGATCAATTTATCTACTCTTCTGGTGTAACCACTTTACGTTCAATTATTGGAGAAGTTGGTGGAGGAGAATTTGATATGTCTTGAGAATTACGTGTTGTTTCTTGATGAATAATAGGAACTGATGGAGAAGGAGTTGTTTCACGTGGTGCATCAACAAATGCTTCTCTAGATTTTGAAAAAATAATAAAAATTTTATTAAAGAAAAACAAAAAAAGATTAAATGACATATACTTTGGTTTATTGAGGTCTATATTTAAAAAACAAAAAACAACAACCTATTGAATTACATTGAAAGAAAAATAGTACAACTTACTCATTTCAAAAAGTTTTGGTGTAACACGTCCTTTTTCAATAGATTCTGATGTCTAATTAACAACAAAAAAAAATGTATTTTAAACTGATAAATTAATTATCTAAATGCTTACTCTTGATAGTATTGTTCTTGATGAAGATGGAAGTGGAGGCGGTAGTAGCGAAGGAGGAACTAATCGAGGTGTTTCACTTCGTATTGTTGTCATTTGTAATGTTATTTTATCACCAGATGCAAATTTTGGTTTCCAATATTCATGTGAAGGATCCCATTCAAAATTATTCATATTAACATAAGTAGTATGATCATTTGCTGAACCATTACTAACCATCGCACCATTAAGAGCAAGAATATGATCAAGTTGAATCATTGCAATTTCTGTATCGGGTAATGTTACAATACGACCAAAACTTTGTGGAGCAGTTAATATACGATCACCAATAGCTGAATAATAATCATAAGACTTTTTCTTTGATTTTTGTAAGAAGAAATGTTAGTAAGATGACTTTTTTTTTTGTATTATTATTTAAAAAAAAGAGAAGAAGAATAAGAGGAATACAACGTCATTTACTATTTTTTGTTTTTGTTTAAGAGATTTTCTTAATGAAATTATTATATCAAATTGTTTTTTCGTACATCAAATAAATTGTGAAGAAATAATGTGATATTAGTTTTATTTCGACAATTAAACAATTCAAAGACAACATTTGAAAGTTTTAATCAAGTTGTAATCTCATATTAGGTCAACATGTTCGTGATGAGGAATCGACCCGACACATGGGTCCGGATGCAAACTCGTCTAATCAGTTCAGATCCTTAGTATGATCTCACTTCGAAGTCTGACCCATCAATTAATGAGATCTCGACGTTTTGAAACATTATTTGCTAATTTATATAAAAGCATAATAGTGAAAACTTCATGATTGAACAACTTTTTATACTTGAGAACAGATTACAGAAATGGAAAGAGATATTGGTTGGTTAAAAAAAAACATTCTTTTTTTAATGAAAATTCATCTAGAAATGATGATGAAGTAATTGAATATATGGAGAAGAAAATGAATTCTGAACAAGATGAACATGAATTATCGTGAGGGAAAAAATATTCATGTATGTATTCATAATTATGATGTTTGGCATCAACACTATATTCCATTTCAATATCAAGCCAACGTATACTTAGTGAAATTGATCGGATTTTAGGAATAGAAAGACACTAAGTGAATCCTGAATCACTTGCTTTTTTTGTGGAATTTGAGATGATCTCTTTTCTTTCGTTGCTGCTTATGGAAGAAACCAAATTATATACTTTTTCATATACAACAAAAAATTCGTACCATGTAGGGTGCTACTCATTAATGTTAAAAGTCTGTTACATTCTCTATAATTCTTTTAATTTATTTAAAATCTATCTCACTCAATACATGTTATTATATAGGATTCAGACAACAGATCTTTAGATTGCATAGGAATACTCATTTTATAACTTAAATGTATCTGTCATAGACGAGTTAATTAAAAAACATAAATGAACACCTCTATCATTTAAATTTGCGTATGTATATATATCGCAATGATATATTTACAAAACTAGATTAATTTCATAGATGAAAATTTACCCGGTATACGATTAACATTTGCACGTTGTGAAGATTTTGGTGATAATACAGTTTGTTCCTGTAATCGTTTATTTGAATTTTCAATTTCTGGTTTTGTCGTATCCTAATCAATGGAATACGTTAAGATATTATGCAAATAATATATATATATATATTTTTTTTTTAAAATATTACATAAACTGCTGGTAATGGTTCATTAATTTTTTTCATTCGTTTAGATGATAATGTTCGAATAGTCATTTTTATTATATTGCCAATAATTGAACTAAATAATTCTTTTTGTTCTTCACCTGTTTTCTATTGATTAAAAAAGAAAATAGAAATATTTATTGGCTGATATCGACTTCGATTTTTCTTACTTGATCAGCATTAAAACTTTGTAAAACATCTCTAATACTTCCATATGCTGGTGATCGTTCTAATGCTTGTTTTAAAATAGAACTTACATCTAACAGGAAGAAAAAAAAGATCTTAATCTTATCGAATTGAATTATTTCTTTTTTGTTTTTAAAACATACTTGCATTATTAATAAGTGTATAAAATAATGGACACATAATTAATACTTGCATAACTTCAAGACAAACCATTGATTTTGCTTCAGAAATTCTAAAGATTTTAATATAAAAGAAATTATTTATATTTTCAATTTTTGTTTTTACAATCCAGGATTTGAATGAACTTGATTCGTATTTGAAGAAGAAGACAATTGTCGTACTTGATTTGTAAGAACAATTGATAGACTATTAAAAAGTTTATCATAAAATGCTGCTGGCTAAAAGAAAAAATAAACAGAAGATTTGGATTTAAAGAAAAATAAATAATAATTTACATGATTGTCATCTCGATCAAGTCGTGCACCTGCATGAACAAGAGATGCAATCATACATTTTAATTGTTCACTTGATGAAAATATATGAGAAATATTTAAATTTCTAAATAAATATAAATTCATCGAAATATTTATTTAATCAAAAAATATAGCTTTTTTTTAAAATAAATACCCAATAGTTTTTATGTGAGTAACATCTAAAACATTATGTAATAATTCACCAGGAATTTGATAAATAATATCAGTCTGTTGAAAATAACAAAATAAAAATATTAGAAATTTAATTCAATGTTATATTATACAAAGACCAGACGAAAAAATATCAAAAATTTCAACTAACAAGACATTCTTTATTTTACTAATATTATAACATAGATTACACATATAGAGGCAGCGAAATGTTTTCATTCTATGTTAGACTCAATATTTTTTATAAGATTCTCATTTGTATGTTAAAACGTGCGTGAAGATGAATTTTTGAATGTCATTTAGATGAAATATAGCTACTGTCTCTTCTATTGAATTCATGTTTTGTAACGTGTAACAGTAGTATAGATCAAAAAACATTTGAATATTTATGTTCATCGAAATGCGATCTTCGAAAAGAAGAGATTCTGATCTGCTTTACCGAAAAAAGTTTAATGACGAAATCGAAATGTTTCACAAAAAAGTAAGATGTTGCATTGTGGGCTTCTTCAATGTTAAAAATGTTTAATCGACATGTAATCTTAGTCATCGAAGGCAAAGGAAAATTTTGGCAGATTCTAGTTCATCTGTCTGATATTTTTCTTATAGCTTTTCTTCACTTATAATAAAGAACCTCATTTCATGTCATTGCCGATATATGATTCAATATTTACTTGGACAAAAGTCAATGTTTTCTCAAAAATGCTTTTCTAAGTCTGCTTATTTACGAAAATGTTATTAATAGCTGTCAGAGGTGGCGAAAAAAATTGGCGTTTGTACAAAAAATGTGATGCGTTGCTCAAATCTATCAATTTAATGGAAGAAAAAAATTTCGAATAAAACCGCGGTTTGAGTAGCGAAAAAATTTAGCTCGCATCGCGATTTTCTCTGTTCCTACCGTGGCTTCGACCGGCTTACAAAAATCGAATAAATGTTCTGGTTTTCACCACTTATGGAAACCACGGTTTTATTCCAATTACTATATTTTTCCCTTCCGACCTATGAATTCATTTATGAAATTATGTATTACTTACGACAAGTAAAATAAGAAGCATATTAAATTCTTCAATATGTGTTTGTCGAAGATCGATCATTTGTGGAAGTATATGACGATTTTGTGTGAGAAATTCGTCATATTTTCTAATTAAAAATATATATTTAAATAACTTTTTTGTTTTTATTTTTGTTAAATATTTTCATACTTTTCATCATCATATTTCATTTCTGTAAGTAATAAATCTTGAATAGTATAAGCTAAATGTTTTATTCGTTTTTTATCAAGTTCTATATAAACTTTTTCTTTAATACGAATTATTTATAATTTCTTTCTACCTGAATTAACAAAACAATTCATTGGAAATTTAGCAAATAGTTCAGTTGCCTATAGAAGAGACCAAAAAAAATAATGAAGTTGCTGTTAATAAGTTATTTAAATCTTATTCTTACTTTTGCTCCAAAAAGTCCATTAACTGAACGATCTTTTAAATTTGTTGGCATAAATATATCACGTGCTAATTTTCGTCGCTAGAAAAGAAAAAACAGATTTAAACTCGCGGATTTTCATTCAAATTAAATATATCTTACAACAGGTTTTTGTGTTAATGATGATTGTGTAAAGAATTCATCTACTTGATTTCGTTCTGTAGCTAAAAGAAAATCGGGGAAAAAAATACAATATTTATTTGCTTTATTTAATAAGATTTACTTGAAACAAAAATTCCATCACACATCCATATTCGTGGTAAACAATCGAGTATATGTTGACGATCTATATAAATGAATTAGAGGAAAAAAAAATTTTTTTTGCTTTCGTTTTTAGGAAAATATTCTTTGTCTTTTTTTACAATTTGGATCAGCATCAAGAGTAGAATTTCCATCAAGTCGTAAATCAAGAATAAACATATGACGAATATGTTGTAATTCAATCCATGTTAAATTATTATTTGAAAGAATAAGTGAACCAAGTGCTATAAAACGTGATAAATGTTGTAGACTTCGGATCTAAACAAATATTAAAAAAAAAATATAACAAAATTAAAAGATGTTTTGTTTTTTTTAGAAAAGAATTTTCTATACTTGATTGTTTCCGACATCAAGTTTCCACAAATGTTTCATATGTTCAACACCGGCTAATGTTGTCAATGAATTACCATTACAAATAAGTATTTGAATATGTTCATATTGAGGCACTTGAAATAAAGTGACTAGAACAAGTAATAACAAAAGATTACTATCAAAATATCAACGAAAAGCAAAAAAGCAAAAGACATGTCTACAGTAGTTTTATAAATCTAAAAAATTTCTATAATTAATTCCTTCTTGAAAAAAAAGATTTTCATATATTTGAATGTCACAAATAACCAAACGACACGTTTTCGAAAACAATATTTATTAAACTTGAATTTATTTGATTTGTCTATACGTTTCTTCAAGGATAAAATTTTGCATTATTTTCTATTCTATATTACTTTTCAAGGATGACTTGATTCTTTAAATTTCATTTTCATCAAGAAATACTGAACAATCATACTCGATGTATTTCATATTCTATTATTTACTTTCAAAAATTTGATTCAATTCTATTTAGAATTCGATATATTTATGTTACTTAAGAAGGATTTTAGTATAGTAATGAATATATTAGAAAGGTTAAAAAAAAATTGTCCTTGTTGTCGACTTCGACAATTTCTCAATATTTGTTTGTAGGTAAATGTACTTTTACACTTTTGATGTTGAGAATTTATGATGTGTTTATTCTTCAATCTTGATTCGATAGATTTTCTGTTCACTTTCTTTTTTTTTTTTTCTTTTTATAAATCACATACACTTGAATTCAATCAATTTACTCGATCTATTAAAAACCCGTTTTTAATGCATGAGAAAACTTAAGAATAAATCTTTTACACTTCAAATAAAGACAAAAAAACAGGAATACTTTTAAAAGTTTCGCATAAGTCATTTTAAATGTTCGAAAAAGAAAAGAAGAAATATATTAACTAAAAAGAAAAAAGTATATTGCATTAAGTTATCCTAGATAAATTTTTAATTTTCACGATATTATGAAGAAAAAAAAAAAAACACATGTGAAATGAAAAATTCTTCCTTGCATTTGAGTCCATTCATATATTTATTTAATCACAACTTTAAACAAATCCATATATAATTTAATTTTACTACTACTATTGAATTTATTGACATACAACAGTGAGAATTCAATCAACAAGTTAATTTCATTTATATAGCTTCATTGATTAAGATTATGGTTTAAAAAAAAATTTCATACTGAAAATTTAATCAAATAGTTCTACATAATTAACGAAAAATATTCTTACTTATTCTTGTATGACTAAAATTTGCATAATCATTTTTTTCTTCACTAGAATTGTTTCTATTTAGTGATGCCTAGAATCAGAAAAAGTAGAAATAGTTTTAATATTTAAAACAAGGAAAGAAGAAAAAAATAATTATATTTTCTAATCAAACTTACTCGAATAGTAACCTTCATTGATATGTATTAATCATGATACATTTAAGTGATTTGAAGAGTTTAAAATAAACTACAATAGCAATAAAGAAAAAAAAATGCACACTTGTCAAGTATGTCCGGACAATCAATGAATATTATATAGTATTTGACAAGAATTTCTTTTTTTTTCTCCCTTTTTTCTTCTCTCTCTCTCTCTTTTCTCTTCTGTTCATTTTTACAGTCTTCATCATTCTCACGATCGAATTTTTTGTTTGACTAAATTAAATAGAATCGTGCAAATAATAACAGCGGTTGTATGCAGTATTATTCGAATGAATCAGCTGGTTTCGTCTATGTTAATAGCGAGATATATACATCTAATCAAAATTCCATTTAAAAATTTCGTTTCCTAGTAACAACCTTCTTTTTACCTGTTAAAAAAGAAGGAAAAAAAAATATTTGCATCAATGACTCCACGACTATAGCGCTTGTGAAAAGATTTGCTAGAAATTTTTCAATAGGTTTTTAATGATAGTCTTTGTATATATATATAAATTATAAGAATTTCACATGTTCGATTTTTTTATCTATGATTATTATTGATGTCTCGTTAATTGATTGAAATCTATTACTTGCTTAAGAAGGAATATTTTACTAAAGATAAATTATTTATTTTAAGTAGTATATGAACCTATGTATTTATTTGTAGAAGATATTTGTATGATTTTATTCATTTGAAATTTGTTTGTTTATTTCATCAATTGAGGAAATGTTTAATCTTTTTTCAAATCGATTTAATTGACGTTGAATAGAAGCTAGATCATCAAATATTTTATTTAAAGTAATCGATTGTTTTGTTGGAAATGTTGAAAGAAAATGATTATGAATATATGTTAGATAATCTTTGATTTGAAGATCAGATAATTGATATAAACGTTCAAAATTAGGAATTCTTCCATGAGATATATAATCTTGAAGCATTACTTCATAAAAAGTAGTTAAATGTTGATCATTTACTAAAATAAAAAAAAAATTAGAAATGATGCATGATATTATTGTCTTAAAATATAAACATATTATTCTGTTAATTATACAAAATATGAATATATTATATACCAATTCCTAATAGATTAAAAACAGCAGCTTGATCACCTGTTGATTTGATATATAATGCACTAACAATTCTTGTACTAATATCTTCATTTTCATTGAATAATCGATGCATACAATGTATTCGTCTAAGACAACGTTCTGGTCGAGTAATCCAACCGGGTAAATGATGTTTCGTCAATGCATAGAGAAATGCATCAGCAAATGTATTACAATTGAAATGTAATAATTTATAATGGACACCCATAAATGCTAGTTCATGTGCTTTTGTTTCGATATCAATATTAGATAATAATGTATGTCCATAGATTTTACTATAAGCTAACATCATAGCAACTTTATTTGGTGTACTAGACATAACACCACTAAAATGAAATGGATGACCATAATAAGTATATTCAGAACCTTCAATTTCAATAGCTGAATGATAAGGAGTGAATAAACCTAATGTTACTAAATTGAATATAGTATGAAGTGAACGATAAGGTGTTAAATAGTAAACATTGAGTCGGATAGAACGTTTTGATGATTGTGTAGAATGTGAGATCATAGATACATGAAGTAAAAAAAGAGAGCAGCGCCAAACATAAAGAAATCAATTAAAAACGATTATCCGTTATTTTACTTCAAAAAAATTGTAATAAATTTTTCAATATTTATTCCATGTAATATTCATTATTTCTTTGATAATAAACTTTTTTTATTATGAAAAAATATTATAAACTATCTAACTTGAATATGAAAACAAGTGTATCATCTATATAATATTTAGAGAAGATAAATTAACAATGTTAGTTCAATTTATTCGGATTATTAGCAAAAATCTACCTTTAAAGCGAAGATCGGTATGAACAATCTCGATTTTGTTTTAAATAATATTTTATGTGGTTGTTGCTTAGATCAAAATAACAAGTATTGACTATGTTGTGTTTTAAAGATTACTCAAAAATAATATGATTATTTTTTTTTTTTTGAGAATTTCTTTGTTAATAATTTTTATGAGACGAGATTATATAAGGTTATTGTGTATTTCTGTCCAATACTTTTGACAAAAAATACAGTAAGTTTGTCTTTTGTATACTGATTAACAGAAGTGTACATTTTCTAGAAGAAAGTCGCTAATCACTTGAAAACTGTTCATTGTTATTCAAAGATCAAATAACAGTAAATATGCTGCGTACCACATTTATTTATTTATCTGTTCTTTCAATATTGTCATATCATATCATTCAATTCTAATTAAAGCATCATTTTGCAAACATTTCTAGATTTATCTTCTTCCGACTCAATTTAAGGCCCTCTCCACCCTCAAAAATTAATCTCAGGCCAGGAACACTCGAATCGCATGAAATTTTCAGGATATGTTGGGGCTGTAGTGGGAAGCCTATGACAGAATTTTCAGCCCTGTACCATGACATTTGAGGGAGATATTGGCCAAACAAGAGTAAAAAAAATAGCTAATTTCGTCTCCAGCACTTCTCTATGGTCTTCAGTCTATACATTTAATTTTTTTGTTTTTGTTTGAAAGGACATGTCAGAATACAGTGCCTATTAGGGCTTTCTTTTTTAAACTCTTACTTTTTAAGGGAAAAAAAGGAACTGAAAATTCAATGACTCAAAAAAAAACTCAAAAAATGACACTCTAATTATGTAAAATGTTTGTATATATAAAACAAACAAAGCTCAGTTAAAAAATCGAGCTCTCATACGCACTGCAGTTTTACACGCTCTTTCAAACAAAAAAAAATTAAATACATAGACTGAAGACTACAGAGAAGTGCTGGAAACGCGATCGAAAATCTATAAAACGAGAAAAGAAGAAAAAGATTTTCGGTTTTTTCTAAAAACAACTTATTTTTCAAACAGGATATGACGAAAATTTTTCAAAATTTTTGAAAAAGACAATGTGTCGAGTGAAAATTTTTGTCATTTACGAGAGATTAGATCACGGGTTATCTTCCATTGTATTTATTTTAATTTCGACCATGCTGACGAAAAGTGATTTTTTTGAAGAGGGAGCTTAAGGATTCGATATTTAATTTCAGCAGTTCCTAACTCAAATAAAAGAACAATTCCATGATATTGTTGGTTCTTATTTATCCACGTTATATCCAATCATCACGTTTCAAGCTCAAAAAGAAAAAAAATCACGATAATTAAGTAGCCAAGTAGTTTTAAATTGTTATGAATAAAATAGTGCTTGAAATTAAATAGTCGTTCATCGATATATTTTTAATTTTTGCGCTCCTTGCTCGAAACAAACCAGTTAGATTAAATTAAATAGTTATTTACTTAGAGATATGAAAAATCAAGAAATAACTAAATCTTTATTAAAATGAACTATATCTATAAAACATCTCTGTTCTCTATTATCTCGATATAAAAATTGTATTTCTTTTAAGAATGAGCCCAATAGAGAGCATATTGTTGATTTTGGCGAAATAGAAATGATAACAAGAATGTTTCTTTTTTCAGTAGAAATCAAAATAAAATAGCATCGAATAATTGAGAATCAGGCTTTAAAATCAATATTGATGATAGACAATTGTCCTTGAATTAATAATAATCTCTATTATCATTGACGGAAAAATATCGCATTGTCATATCTGGTAATGATAGTTCTCATATTTCATTCGATTGTTTTAACTAAATAATGTATTTTCATTTATCAAATTCGAATTCAATCGTTCCTAAATGAAAACATTTTAAGCCTTATTTATATAATAGAAAATGCAATGAATAAGAAAATTAAGTCAAATGAAATTCTTAGCCGATATTGTGATGAATTTATCGCTTGAATTTATTTGATAATCACTGTCAAACGATTCGTCATAATTGAAAGCATCTAATTTTTGTTTTCAGGTGTTTTACACGTGACAGAGAAGCAAGTAATATCGATATTATGACTGAAATTAGAGAATATCGTTTTTTTCTTATCTGAAATGAGAGTCCATATGTTCGATTACGATCAAACTGCAACGCAGTTATGCGTAACTGCGACGCAGTTTTTCGCAATGACGGATCATTGTGTGATTGCAGTTGGTAAAAGAGATGACATAGTGGAGATTTTCATTCTGTTAATATTTTTATTATGACCTATTAATAATTTTTAAGATTTCCCAAAAAATTTGCCCAAAATCAATCATTAGAAAAAGTCAACAAAGAATTCAAAAAAAAATAAATAAGAAAGATTAAAAAAATTTTTAAAAATTAAGACAAGACCTAAAGAAAATAAAAAAAATTAGAAACATTTAAAAAATATTAACAAGCATAAAAATATTAATAATAATCAAAATCTGACCTTGGATTCGAATTCATGATCTTCGAAAAGCTCCCTAGTTTCCATTTTCATTGCAAAAAATGTGCATTCACACTGCATACTCTATTGGTTGGGGCAGAATGAAAAATGAATCGTACTCGTACGGAGGCTTCCTTTTATACGATCTCTCTGTGACTAAGTTTTAGTGTTAGAGTGTGACCAATTGCAAGTACGGAGGAATACTTATGATTGATGAACATTCTATACAGTGAATCGTGCGATGTGCGTAATGCGGCGTAGTTGTGTTTATTTGCGTCGCAGTAGTCGCAGTTTGTGATAGAGATTTGATTATGGTCGATGTACCGCAGTTACGCGCAGTTACGATGAAAATTTCGCAGCTACACGTAGCTGCGACGCAGAATCGGCTCTGCGCATAGCTGCAATGCAGTTATTAAAAAAGAGGCGACATGAGAGAGCAAGAATGCCCTTATAATTCAGGTTATTTTAAGAGTAAATTGATATTAAATTTTTTCTTATGTACTTAACAAAGTACGTTGCTACATTCGTAGATTCGAAAGCAAAAATGTCAATGAAATGCTTGAAACTCTAGACAAAAACAATAAAAAGTAAATCGATTTGATTGATTTATAAAACCTCTGTATGCGATTAATAATTGATAGTACTCATTGTTGTTCATATCTTTTGTCGAGTTTGTTTGGAAAATTTTCTAACAGTTCGTTAGAGAAACCATCGAACATCTGTCAACATGTGCTCGTTCTCAATGATTCATATGAACATCTTCGACCATCTCTTGATTGAGTGATCAATTCTATGATTAATATGAAAAGAAAAAATAAAAAACAAATTCGTTCTATAGTATTATATATCATCGGTTTCCATCAAATAACATGTAACTGATTCTCAGTCCCAAGGTCATGTAAAATTCGGTTATCAAAATGATAAGAGAAATGGTTTAGTAGGACTTTGATATTGTATTATTGTGATTTGTATCAATGTGAAGCAAACACCTGGCTATATATCAAATTTAACTAATGTTTTTTTTTTGTTTTGGTCTTATTGAATTGATAATCAGTGGGCGTCTATATATAGAGGCAATGCATATGCAATTTGTAATCAGTATTCAATTGAAAAACCAAGCACTATGCAAATAATACATATCCTCGTTTTGGTAATTGTATAGTATGTAGCATATTCTATTCGTTCAAATAAGAATATAATCTAATGATAATTTTTTTTAGCTTCTCAAGTACGTATTGTTCTGGCACTTGTCCTTCATATCATATGATTTATATTTAATGAAAAAATTCGTAAAATTCAAACAATATAATATATATCGTTTTTCTTTTTATTTAGTATTTTCCATATCATCATCTACATTTGCTGCGTCAACTGATGGAATTTGCAGGAGTGCAACATGGAATCGTAATGGTATTACTGTTGCTGGTGGAAAGGGACAAGGATCTGCATTGAATCAACTTGCGTATCCTGAAGGAGTATTTGTTGATGATGATGGTGCTATCTTCATTGCAGATAGAGATAATCATCGTGTCATCAAATATATGCCCGGAGCTTCAAATGGTGAATTAGTTGCCGGTGGTAACAAACCCGGTAATAATAGTAATCAACTCTACACACCGTCAAAGGTTGTTGTTGATAAACATGGAACTATGTTCATTTGTGATCGTATTAACAATCGTGTACAGCGTTGGTCTAAGAATGCTAACCAAGGAGAAACAATAATGAAGAATATAACTTGTTGGGGATTAGCTTTGGATATGGAAGGATCTTTGTATGTATCCGATATGGAAGGACACCAAGTTATTCAATGGCCTCAAAATCGAATTGTTGCAGGTGGCAATGGAAAAGGTAATGCCTTGAATCAACTGGCACATCCTTATCACATATATGTCCATCAGGATGGATCGATTTTTATTACTGATAAAGGCAATAATCGTATTGTCAAATGGGCAGTAGGTGCAAATCAAGGAACTGTTATTGCTGGTTTCAATGGTTATGGTAACGGTGTTGATCAATTGTATAGACCCTATGCTGTTGTTGTCGATCAAATGAATACGGCTTATGTTCTTGAATACATCAATTTACGAGTAACACGTTGGTTTGAAGGTGAAAAATCGAGCAGTATCATTATTGGTGGAGATGGTTATGGTCTTGGAGCAGATAAATTAAATTTTCCACGTGATATAGCGTTTGATCGACAAGGAAACTTATATGTAGCTGATGGCAACAATCATCGTATTCAACTGTTTCCAATAGATAAAAGTTCTTGTTATTAATGTAATTTTTACAATTAATTATATTTAATTTAATTAACAATATTACTTTTGAATTTTTGTAGCGATCTAAAGTTATGGACAATTGTTTCAAAATGGAAGCCAATCATCATTTGCAGGAACCATTTTTATTATTTATTTTAAAAAAATAAACTCAGTTGATACAAAAAATGAATTGTCTTCATTTTTATAATCAATCATTATTTACTTTTAGATTCGAATTTTGAAAAGAAGCTTCAATGAGATTTTAGTATGTCCTCGATAAAACTATGCAGTATGACAGAAAGAAAAAAATAATGAATAAACTCTATGAACGATGGATTTTGTTTTTCGGTTATACATACAAACAAAATCATAGATGTATAATCAATATGAATTATTAGATGTTGATTTTATCGATGCAAGATCATACAATTATATCTATCATGCCAATATATGAAAAAGAAAACTTCATCTATGTCATCCTCTATCATCGAAAAATTCATTGCATACGTTAGGATTATTTGCACACGACTATATATTCACTTACAAAGTTTATATGAATATATGCTAGAACATCCTCGATATTTGGTCCTTGAAAACATATTCTTCAGAGGAAATGCCATTGATGAAAATGTACGTCATTCTCAATCGTTGTTTTTGAAGTATAATATTACTAGAATGTAGATGACACTGTGATCCAAACATATTTCGGCAGATTTGAGATAAACTATACACACTTTCATGTATATACACAAAATTGACATTGCATAAAATGCATTCAATTCTCTTCGTAGATAGAAATGAACAAGTAACATTCATTGAGACTCAATTCACTTGATCCTAGACTGACTGGATGGAGATATACATATAAAAGCTTCTAGCTATAAACAAACTTTGAGTAAAGTGCTAGATAAGTGCAAGATATGACTTGATATACAACAGTGACTCGTTTTACAAAATCAATTTTTTCGTTATATAAAACTTGATTTTTATTTTTAGAAAGAAAAACCAATTTTGAATATGCGACATTTATCTAATTAAGTTCAGTTTACATGTGCATTATAACTGTTTTTTTTCTACAGAAATTTTGTCAAATTTTCTCGATGGTCATACTGTTATAACTATATCCGCTTTTTTTTATAGTGTTCTTAACGCCCTATTTTTAATTTCAAATAACAGTTGACTTAAGTAAATGAAAGGGTATAAGTACTGACACTCATACAAAATCCACATTGCATACAATGTATTCAATCCTCTTCGTAGAAAATAAATGAAAAGGGTGCATTAGATTACAGTCAATTGTTCAGACTTTTATATTCACTTTTTCGCATAACATGTTATTTAAAAGACTCTTAATAAATTAAAAATGATAATGATATCAGCTGTTTGCTATTCGTGATTGTTGACCTACTCTTATTTTATTAAACAGAAATAAATAAAAATTCATCATTAAAAAGTAGAGATAAATAAATAAGGTGTCTTTATCCTCAGAAAAGGATAAATAAATTATTCTTTTTTTTCAAAATTAAAACTTTATTTTCAACAATAGTAGCTGTTTTCTTAAAATATATATTTTAGTCAGTTTCATTCTTTATTTTAAAGTAACAATAATGATAAGTTAACATTCCTATAAAATATTAATTGATAGTTTTTTATCAGTTTGATTCCTATTCCAAAATATTATATAATTTGTTCTTTTTTCAAAATAAAACCTGATTAATGATACCATTAATTTATTCAAAATGACTTTCATCCTCCAAACTTAACATTATTCTCGTTACTGGCAAAAGTTGTTAGTGAAATTTTCCAAAATTTTCTCAACCGTTTGTTGTATATTTGATATTCTTTATTTTGAACAATATGAAATTAAACTGAATAATCAGCGTATTTTCGAGACAATCAACATAGACATTCATCTCATATTTTCAAAAATCTAGTGCTTTATGTGATTCTTTCTTTTTGTCACTAACTATCATTAACATGAATAGCAGAGAAAAAAATTGAATGAAGTAGCACGTGAACCATCATATTACAATAAGAAAAATTTATTCATGTAGTTCGAGAAAGAAACAAACAAAGTCAAAAGATAAGTTGCAGTTGTCCTAAAATATCTTATATGTTAACGTAGTTTCCTCTTTGATCATCAATTGCTAATAAAAATGCTTAGTTTTTACTTAATGATAATTATGTAATAAATTATGATGGTATCTATTTGAATAATAATATTTGTTCTTCATAAATAAGAATTTTGCATCGATCGTGTACTTTACTAAAATATAAAGGTAGTTAATTGATGAAGTATTACAACAATATGATTTATTAAAAATCTTGTTCGGTTTGAAAAACAATATTGTGCTTTACAATTTTGATAGTTCATGACTATGATATTCTAGTATGAAAATATATTGGGATTATCTATGTAATTGGTATCAATTTCATTGATAGAAACAAAGATTTCTAAAGCTATGATGACAAAAGTTCTGCAATTCGTATAAGAAATATAACAAGAATGTTTTTTTTTGTTTTATTGAGAACTTTAATGAGGTTCTGAATGTTCACAAAATCAATCACGAAACAAAACAATATAATAAATGTTTAAATAGTTTATAAAAATTCAAATAAAATCATCTTTTTATTCAACTTTGATTATGAATTTCGAGCAATAACAAATTCTATTTGCCCATTTATCACCTGATAAAAATTAAAAAAATACTTTATTTCAATTAAAAAACAAAAAGCAAAACTTATAGGAAGAGTTTCTTAGTAATAATAACATTACTATTATCTTTATTTGTTAAATTGTTTAACGAAACAAATGGTTTTTTGATAATTGTTTCAATTTCATTTTATTGTTTTGTTCCAATGTGAGCAATTTCACTTGTTTCCGGTTCTACTGAATAATAAACTATATAATATCATCAGTTGGATTTAATTTAGCCTAATAAAATAAAAAATAATTATTATTTATATACATATTGCACAAGGCTCGCTTCGATGTTTTTCAACTCGACTTGTAATTTCATGAATAACGATCTTCATCTTTCATCGATGCGTATCAGCTGTACAATCAAGTAAAACAACAAACTATTTATTAAAAGAAAAAAGTTTAGAAAAATTTCTAACAGGAAAAATGGTGTCATACTCCTTGCTCAGCAGTAGCTTCAAATCGTGTTTGTTGTGCGACATAATAAACAATACAAAAATCTTCTGATTCAATTGGTGCATCATTAATAGTTGTTAATTGGATTGTCATCTTTAATTTTTGATAATAATTTTTCGATATCTGTACCAGACATAGCACGAAGTTTTTCAGTAGTCGATTTGACTTTAGCTAAGCATTTTATATTTACAATCAAATAAATATTGATCAACAAATACATACCATCAGCTTTTTTTTCCTAATATTGGATAATTTGATTCAGCACACATTTCATATATGATAAAGTTCACATTCTTGTGATACTATTACTTTTCGTACATTGAAATCCTAAGAAACAAAAATGAACATGAATATTCTAATAGATAAGAACATATTTCTCGAAAAAAAAATCTTCTAATGATTGCATATCTTTTTAAATTGATGAATCTTTATGAATAATAACAAATTCTGGTAATGGATATCAAAATCAAATCTCGTTTCAACAAATCAGAATAAATAATTAACAGAGATTTACTTTAATAGGAACAACTTTGTGTTCTCGTACAATTCTACTCAAATCAATAGTTGTTTGTATAGCAGATATAGTACGTTTAATATTTATATTTACTTATTAATAATTTTCTAAATAAAAATTTTCTTTTTCTTTTTTTGAAAATTAAAGAAAACAAAAAATGAACTAACTATGATTTTGGAATCATTTGAAAATAAAAACTTAAATCTTGTGCAGAAGAAGATGATGATTGAGATATTAATTTTCCTAATACTTGATACATATATTCAGCAAGAAATATTGTAAATTGTTTCATTAATTTAGCTATTGTTAAAAGAATATAACAAAGAACATTCAATGAAATAACACAATCTTCCAATGTTGTTTCGTCTTTATTTATTTTTGGAATAAAGAAGATGAAGATTTATGTAGCCTTGAGAAAAAATAATATTTTATGGTTCATTAGAATTCGAAATTAATTGCATAGCTATAAAGGCAAAACAAAAAAAAGAAATAGTATTACTTAAAAACATTTTTTATTTAATGTGACATACCAATTAGTTAACATATCAATGTATTTAATAAGACGAGATACCATCCGATATAAATGATAAGCTAAAATTTAAACAAAAGTTTATCTTTATTATAAAATCGGTTTTGTCATGTCAAGAAAAATTTATTTATTTATGGAGAACGATTTAATCCTCATCAAGTATCAACAGTACTATATATACAGGGAAATATAAATAAAAAATACAAAAATCTTTAAAATATTTCTTTTTTGTTTTTATATATTACTTATTAGTGGGACATCACTGACTGTCTATTATCAACTTATTATAACACATAATCAATTGTTAGTTTTATTTAATTCGAATTATAAATAAAGTTTTCTACATTAATATATTAAATTAGAGGATTATTTCGAAAGGATTTGTTGTAAAAACTAAAATAAATCTTACCATCCATTTCTTGTTTAACAAAATCTAAACATTTATCATCATAAATAAAATGAATCTTTTTATCAATTTTTAATTGATCATATGATTGAATAAGAAGATGTTATACATTGTACTAAGGTAAAAACACATTTTTGAAGACTATCACAACCTAAGCAGACAAAAATTTTGAAAAACGCGTTTAAACGCTCAGTTTTTCAACGTTTTCACGTTCCAAAAGTGACTATTTTGCATGATAAACGTCGTTTCGTGCGTTTTTTTTAATGAGCGTGAATGGATCACAGTCGTGATTCCTGATTGTGCGTCTAAACGCGTTTTTCCAAATTTTTGTCTGCTTGGGAAAGACCTTCTTCTTTAAATTTAAACGATTTATCTCGAACAACAGATCATGTGATTAAATAAAGTCTACAAATAAAAAACAAAAAAACATATTATTTATTTTTTCTATAACTGTAATTTATCTATCGTAATGCATTAGTTCCATAATTTTCAAAGATTTCTCTTGGGTCAGGATAATTTTTTTTCTTTCTTTTTAACATTTTTTCTTCACCACTTGTTAAAACAATTCCATCAACAGTTAAATTTCTAAATGATGGTTGATCAAATAAAGTCATTAAAATAACTAATAATGTGTAAAAAACCATCCACGTCTTTGATCAATACCTTCAACTATGAAATCAGCTGAAAATGTATCTTGAAATGTTCGACATCTTTCAAATGGATAATGTACTTGTGCATATGGCATGGAACCAAATTCAAATCAACAATAAAATATTTTAGAAACTTGACGTAATAAATCTTTACCTAATCGTGATGGATTTGTGATATTATCAACACTAAGCAAAAATTAAGAATTATTATTTAGAAAAAAAACGAAGATTTATTAAATCTAACAATTCTCGATAAATATAATCAACAAAAACACTAGAACAATTGTTTTAATTCTTCAATTGAACCAACATAAACAATTTAATGTTCATCATCATTCATTCATAATGGTATTGGATTACTCCCATAATGATGTCGTGAAATAGTCCAATCATGTGTATCACGAAGTCAATTTTCAAAATGTTTTTCTTTAATAAAAAAATCAGGTACCCTGCAAATAGAAATATCTTGAAAAACTTTTTCTAAGAATATCTTTTTTAATTACCAATATGTTTTACTATTATTAGTTAATTATCAGTCAATCATTCATTCCACTGGAACAAAATCAAAATGGAACAATACGATAAACTAATGGTGCATCACTTCTACAACAAAATTGATACGAATGATTCTTCAATAATTGACAAACAAGTCTTTTAGCGTATTTTAAATGTTTAATAAAATTTTTATCAGCATCTTTAACATTTTATCCTTGAAAATCTTTTATTTCATCAGTAAATCAATATTGAGTATCAATTGGACAAAAAAACAAGTTCTATATCTTTATTAATTAACATCATTAACAAGAAAAACACGATAATTATCTTCTCCAAAATAATGAAGCTTGATGAACAACACCTGTATCACTATCTTCTGTTACATATTCATCAGAGAAAACTCAAAAAGCTGTTGACATCTATTCAGCTAAAAATTAAAATCAAATAATTGAAAAATTATTGATTGGATTACATCAATTGATATTACGTTCCCAGAAGAAAAATGATATTTTTCTTGAAAGTGAAAAATAACTGAAAAATGGAAATAACACTTACTTCTACTTCACTTTCTTCTACTGTTGAATTTTTGAAATTTTTCATCATACACTTATTTTTAATATCGATACACTAATGCTCTTACAACACAGCACTTATATAGATATTGGTTGACGACTGAAAGTTACCGTCCATTTAGGAAGAAAAAAAACGACTTATGGACGGTCAATTGTTTTCAATAAGAGAAAATTATTTTTATTCAAACGTTTTTTTTTGTCATTGTCTGGTAAACGTTCGAGAATGCTCTAGTTTTCTGTGATATGTCATCATAGTTCATCTAATAGTTGTTCTTCTTTTGAAAAGCTTGAAAAATCAAATATGAAGTGAATGGAAATGGTTATTCTCAACTATTCAGTAGAATTTAAATTGACGTTTGTAAAGAAATAGTGCATTCTATTTCTTCAGGACATACTATTCTTTAATACTCACTGACAGTTTCTGCCGAATGATATTCGTAGAGATGACTTATCATTTTTTTATGTAAGATGATTAGGTAAAGTTAGAAAGTGAAACAGGATCCTTGCAGAATTTCTTCAAGTTCCTGCTCAGATTTATTAATTAACGAAGAATAAGTATAGGAAAATGGTACCCAGCCCTCTACTTCTCTTTAGATTTCATGTTCAACAAGTTTATTGTGCGATAAAGAGTTTGAATTTTTTATTAACGAACATTTATGTAAGATCCAGTCAATTATGAGAAACTTTCTGAAGACAAACTTATTCTAAAACCCAGAACATTTACAAAAATTCACTATTTTATCGATCACATCTGTCAAAAATTCGAAGGAAGAACACTATATGGATCATCAATTAATATCATTACATCTTAGGGTTTCAGTGTGCATATACATAGAATATCTTCAAGAAACAAAATAACATTGAGAAGTACAACACTTTCCTGTACTTTTATATAGATGTCGTTGAACTAAGACGCATGAGAGTACACAGAGAGGTTAGATGAAGGAAGTACATCGTGAATATACAAAACATTTCTCATTAACAACCATACTTATATTATAATCGTTAATATTAATATCTTACAAATTGCATTTTGATTTCCTGACGAAAATCCAAATCCACGTCGTTGTCTCGTGCTAAATTTGTTAATTTTTAGTAGAATCTTCTATGTACTGTTTATCAATGATATACCTTATATCTTATCTCGTATATTTTATTTCTCTTCCATTTTCCACGCTGTTTATGACATATTTACAAGATTGATGATAATTTCGAAACCATGATACGAATAGGAGCACCATCACACAATGCTAGAAATTTGAAATGAACCTGAATTTTACCTAACAATACTTCACTTCGGCTCTGATATTATTAAATATAAATATTTTACAATTAAAGTATTTAGATGATGTTGTTGACACTTTTTATTTTAAAGTCATTTTCTTTGCTAATTTTACTGAAAAGCTACGCACGGTACTGGAATAGCAAAGCATTTATTATGAAGCTAAGTCGACATATGTTAAAAATGCATTATAATAGTGTTAATCAGAAAAATCAAGAATTAGTTTTTACGAGAAATAAACCAGCGATATATATGAAGCTGCCAAAAAATTAAAAAAGTTATCAGCATGTCATAGTGTACTAAAATAATCATACCGAGATAACTCTAAATTCAACTCATACAACTGCTTATTAACTCAATTGGACAATTGAAAAAATTAACATTATAAATTTTTGCATAGATACCACGGAACCTCATTAAATTATACTATTTTATCATTCTTTTGAATTAATTCTGTGTAGTGTTACCACCCAAAACCAGTTGATAATCGTAATCAATTCATGATGTAGCAATAAGCTTAAATTTGATTGGATATTTATTAAAGAAGCATAAGAAAGATATTTTTTTATCTATCACATTATAGAACAATATATATCTAACTTTTCTATTTTCTACAGTCAGAATAAATAGTAAAATGCTATAAAGTACAATAATGATTTTGAAAAAATCTATTACATGCGACTGTTATATGTGAGTTATTTGATATTAAATGAAGAATTATTTGCCCAAAAAAGTCCACTGAGTGTCCAGCAAATGCCAACACTTCTTAATACTTTAAGAATAATACTGGTATGGTAAGACACGATAATTTAGTATCCTTTCTCAATAGATCCAGTCATTTATTTTTCTCACTGATAGTATTAAATTGAGTTTCAATTTTTCCTTCGATTGTACAAAATTAACGTATTCAATATGCAAATCGAGGTAAATGGCTAAAAAACGTGTTTGGAAATGACGACCAAATAAATGAAAACGCATTCACCATCGTTCGCAATGCCTTCAATAGTGTTTACCTGTGCAGAACATGTTCGTATCATTCTTGTCCTCTTTATAGAGGTCATTATCGAATTCGATTGAAAGCCATCAGATATGAAGAGGTATGTAATTGTTAAATTTCTGATGTTATTAATTCAAAATAAAATTTAACCTCAATTACAACGAAAAAACAAATATGCATTTTTTTATTTATTTCATTTTGTAGCTGTATCTCATAATGACTGATGGCAACGAAAAATTAAACTAAATAATAATAAATAAATATCATAGTAAATGAAATAATAAATAATTTAACACCATCAAGTCATACAAACATGAACCTATAATAACATCATAATCTAATAGTAATAAATTTTGTATTAATAAAAATCTAAAGATATCATATAACTATTTAACTCATCAAAAATAACAAAATTCTTTTCCAATACCAAATAAACTAAATGATCAACCACTCAAGTTTTATATTCTGCTATATATCATTAGATTATGATGTTATTATAGGCTAATGTTTGTATTAGTTGGTGATGACTTTAAATTATGTATTATTCCATATATTATTACTTATTTTAATGGGTTGTCTACTATCAGTTAATTGTCTTGTTTTTCTAAGTTGAAAATGACCGAATAAGGTCAACAAACCCCTTTTTTTCATTAATTGATACATAAAATGAAATAAATTAAAAAACTGCATATTTACTCTTATTAGTTGATACTTAATTTAATCTCAAGATATAGAAATTCGTTTTCATACTAAATTTAATATAATGTTTTTTTTTTATTAGAATTCAATATTTATATAGTATCTCTATATTTCTTAGATATATATATTTAATATTGTCAATTTTTTAATCTTATAAACAAATATTTTGGCTCATAGAGTAAATAAGTCCTTCGCACTACTACTGTTCAAATTCATTTCTAAGTTTGTGATTATTTTGGCAAGATATAAATAAGTTCAATTAAATTTAAATAAATCAAAAAGTAAAAAATCTAAAAACAATCCAAATTTGTCTTTACTTACATATTCTATTCATTTTAAAAAATATTGATCAAGATCAACAGAACAATACTACATTAACACTATAATGTCTTGTTTTTGTTTTAGTATCCGTCACGTAATAAACTATGTAATGTCCTTCACTTTATCGTAAGTTTTCATGTATTTTTTCTCTGAATATTCTTACATTTTTAGATTATGGAGGGCAGCCGTTCATATTTGATCAGATGAGTCTAACTTCAACTTATGTTATCATACATTTTATCAGTCAGTTATTTACAAAAAAGGAAATAATTGATGATCAACACGAAACATTTAATCAATGAATGAAAATCATTAAAGGCGACCAATCTGCACCACAGAAAACAACGCTATTTATTTGAATATTGTTCTGAACTACGTTAGCTTTATCTTTTTGTAAAAGTTAAGTGAAAAATATCAGAAGGCAATAAATATGGATCAATTCAAGAAAGAGTCTGATTGATTTTGTATTCGTATCTGAGCCATTTAGCATGAGGATCAGTGACAATAATGAACACTATGAAGAATTTATGAACACGTTTCGATCTAATTATTCGGAATGTATTCTTAAACCATTCTCGTCTATCTGAGATAAGCAAAAGATGAAATGGCACAATCCTGGAATCTTCAAATTTGAGAATTCTTTGCCATGAAAAATAGCCGAGCAATCTGAAGCATAAGTACAAAATCTTGAACTTTCAAGTACTAATGTGTAATTAACACTAATTAAATTGATTTAATAATGTTACATGAAACTGATAGTTGACTCAAATAAGTTACATAGATGCAAAAGAAAAGAATAGCAGTTTATAAATTAATTGTAAACAGAAGTGCTAGTTACGAATATACAAGCAAATGACGCAGGTATACACTATAATTTAAATATTCCATAATAGGTTCAATATTTTTTTGCTCATAACAATCTTTTTATTTGATAGCCTTAATAACAAAAAAGATATTTTAATTTTTAACGATATATGCATATCAAAACAAAACAACCCATATTTATAATAATCTAGAGATTGCTGAATGATTTCTACTTATTATTTCTTTGATATCTGTTTAACTTATTCCTGTCAAATAGTACTTTTAACAGAGTCAAGCTGTTGTTTTTTTTTATAAATTTTTTCGACTAATTTTCGTAGTAATCAGTTTTTACTCGTTCAACTTTAATAGATATACTCAGAAATGGTTATAATCTTGGTCGAATCGCATCGAATACGAGTGAAGGTTTTCTTATTCGTTTCGATCTCTGTCACATAAACGCTACTATGGGTCAGATCAATATCTTGTATATCAATGGCTTGATTGAGAACGATTGAATAGAATGTAAGTCACTTTCTTTTTGCTTTGAGTATCGTATCCTTTCGTGCACTCGGTAATGCATTCATTGAAGCGAATCATCATATACTCACAATCGTTACTTTTCGCTTTCTTTTTACTATTCACTTAAAAAAATGCAACGACCAAAAACGTTTTTTAAAGTAGCTATTAACGGACAACCACAGGGAGTTATCATTTTTGAGGTTTGCTTTCTTTGATTTCAATATTAGTCCCATTTTTTTTCTTAATGTTTAGCTTTTTTCCGATATTGTACCAAAAACAGCAGGTAAATAATTTCTATTATTCATGTAACAAATGGATCATTAAAATTTTTCTTTTAAGAAAACTTTCGACAATTATGTACGGGTGCACGAGGCTTTGGTTTTCGTGGTTGTCCATTTCATCGAATTATTCCTCAATTTATGATTCAAGGTGGTGATTTTGATATACGTGATGGCACAGGAGGTTAATTCATTTTAGAATTGTTTCCTATATTGGTATCTTTTCAGGTCGAAGTGTTTATGGTGCCAAATTTCCTGATGAAAATTTTGCTTTAAGACACGACGTCCCATTTTTATTATCAATGGCAAATTCAGGCCCAAATTCAAATGGTTCACAATTTTTTATCACTGTAGCTCCTGCACCATGGTATAGAAAATCAAAATTAACTTCGTTTCTTTTTTTTTTAAATATGATCATATTTCGTAGGCTTGATGGTAAACATGTTGTATTCGGGCGTGTTCTGCAAGGTCAAGATATTGTCAAAAAAATGGAAAGTTGTGGTTCACAAGAAGGTACACCACGAGCCAATGTTGTCATAGCGGAATGTGGCCAAGCATAAAAGAAAAAAACTGGTTTTATTTATGATAAGAAGGAATAAAATAATTCTTAGGTTAATAATAAAAATAAAGAGACAGATACAAGAGAATTTTCATCTATATACTCATAATAGTACAAACATATCAAAGTTGACTTTATGATGAGATGGAAGCTATAAATTCGTTGACTAAATGGAAACCTAATTTCCATTGACTAAATAATTCACATTATCCTTTACGTTTTACTCGAATAGATATGACGATCTTCAGATACTGAAACATCATATTCTACAGTTGTAATATGATGAATACATTTGTCTGTAGAACTGTGTCTTTGAACTTTTAATCTGCAATTAATATTAACAAAATTAGTATATGAGCCCATTCCAATTCAAGAAAAATTACAACTGATGAAAACTAATATCAAAATAAAACTTATTAAGAAATCGATCTTAATGAATTGTAACTTCTTATTATTCGTGAAAGTAATTAGATCTCGATAAGATTAAACAAAGTATAAAAGTATGATTGTTCGTAATAATTCATCCGGAGTTATGGCCGTCGACTCAATCGTACAATAACGTATTTTGATCTAGAAGATCTTCACTTGATTTTTTTTTTGCTCGTCTTAAGAAAGAAAACCTATGAATTTTAATCATTTTAAACTTTTTCTAATCTCATTGATATTGACTCTCACTGATAATTCGATATCACAAATTGTAAGACAGTTTCCTTGTTAGAAAAAACAAAAAAAAGACTTTAATCAGATTTTCAATCTATTATTTTTTCGTTTGTCCAACTAGTGATCATTACCAGGTGAACCAAAAGTTTTGCGACATTTCAGAAAAATCAATTTATTTGAAGAGAAAACAAAGTAATAAAATAATAATATCATGGTTTAAAAGCTACAAGAGAGTACTACTAGAATTAACAATGCTCATCTATAATCAGTTCACCATCATGTTTTTCCATTGAATACACTCGTCGAAGGAAAACACCAATTACTTCATGTACGTAAGTTAGATCAACTTTCTTTATCGCTTTTTCGAATTCTCGACATAAATCATTGATTGTTTTTACTTTGTTATATGTCGCGTGATTTGAGATGTTATTCCGGATGGAATAATCCAACGGGTTAAGTTCTGGAAAATTAGGCGGTCATCTTTCTTTCGAGATGAAGAATTTGAAGTTATTTTTTGCACCATTTTTGAACTTTTTGACCGGTATGTGAGCTAGTCCCGTCCTGTCGGAAGACCCAATTTTGGTGTTCAAATAGTCCATCACCTTCCTTTTTATAAAATGATAACAATTAATCATAATAACTTTGACTATTCAGCCATGCGCCTTTTTGAAAGAAGTATGGACGTGTGAGTTCATATCAGGTTACAACCAATCCAACCATAATGCACACCGGATATTTTCCATTAGATTTAATCCACCACATTCATTAGCATCAGATCGATTATCAGCCTATACAACATCGTTTTTGGATTAAAACGACCATTTTTTGTAAATATTTTTTCATCGGTGAACACCATTCTTTCTGATCTACCACGACTAATGTGCTTCCTAATCCATTGATAACATGTTTTTCTTATTGGTTTTTGATCTTCTTTTAATTTTTGAACATTAATTGTTCGAAAACATTTTTTATTTAAATCAAAATTGAGTATACTCGCTTGATGATTGTCTTACTACTTTTGAAGTCTTTAGCCATTGCTCGCATACTTTTTCGACAAATGTTGGAATCAAGCCTTTTTTTCACCAAATAGATGAGTTTTTTTGTACGTTCAGTTTTTGGTCTTTCTGACTTTGGTTTAGTATCAATTGAATCAGATTATTGATATCGACGTAGTCAACGATCAATTGTACTTCGATGAACCCTGTTTGCCAGTAATTTAGCAATTTCTGTAGCTTTCTTCCCATTTTTGTAGTGGGAAATAGCCACATCTCGTAGATCCTAACTCTTAACCATCTCAAAATCAACGCAAAGTAATTTAAAAAATATTATCCTATCAGAATGATAAAGAACGTCAGTGTCCACTAAAATTATATAAAATAAACTGGTTATATCAATTAACTAATAGCAAAGAGAGACTTTTCAAAATGTCGCAAAACTTTTGGTTCACTCAGTATATGTGTTATTTGATAACTGAACTCAGTAAAACGAACTAATGAAGTGTAACCGACGTACGTTAAGTACATTTTTTTTCTCATTAATGTGAAGATTAAATCGCAAATAAACATATCATCACAAACAAGAAAGAAAATACAATAATAAACAAAGATGACATCACCTTCAGCAAATGTTGCTTGTGTATAGGGTGCGAATGGAATATCAGGCACAGCAATGATTGATGTATTAATTGAACAACCTCGAAATGAATGGAGTAAAATTATTTGTATTTCTCGACGATCAACACAATTAGATGTTGAAGATGATCGAATATATTTCATTTCCATTGATATTTTTCAAGCTAGTGTTGATGAAATTGTTACAGAATTATCTAAAGTAGGTGGAGAATCTATTACACATGTATATCATTATACATATATTGAAAAACAAGATGAAAAAGAATTAGATCAAGTCAATAAAATACTATTTCAAAAAGCACTTGATTCTACTGTTAAGATAGCTCGTAAATAAATTAAATGTGTTTTACTTCAAACAGGTTATAAAGTAAAAAGAAATTCTTAGGAATTTAATTGAAATTTATAATACTATTGTTTTGTTTCTAGTATTATGGTGTTCATAAAGGTGGTGAATATCTTGCATCTTGTCCTTTCACTGAAGATTCTTCTCGTCATAAAGGTTTGAATTTTTATTATATACAAGAAGACCTTCTTGAAGAATATGCTGGAAAAAATAATTGGAAATATATTATCACACGACCTAATGTTATTATTGGTGT
The DNA here is from genome assembly GCA_905250125.1 of Rotaria sordida. Lineage (NCBI taxonomy): Eukaryota > Metazoa > Rotifera > Eurotatoria > Philodinida > Philodinidae > Rotaria > Rotaria sordida. Next base: position 152,801 of record CAJNOL010000294.1, read on the forward strand.
ATCAAAAGGAAATTTTATGAATTTTGCTATTAGTCTAGCACTTTATGCTTGTATTCAAAAAGAAAAAGATCAACCATTAGTTTTTCCTGGTAATGAAATTGCTTGGAATTCAATAATTGATCATTCAGATGCATTAAATAATGCACATTTCCAATTATGGTCATCAACAAATGATAAAAATCAAAATGAAATACTTTATATACATAATGGTGATGTGGTCAGATTTCGAACACTATGGTCAAAAATTGAAAAGTAATATAATTTAGTTTATACTGGATTGTTTTATAAGTTAAATTTTACATTTTTTTCATAATTTAAATATTTTGGTTTTACTCCTTATGAACAAAAATTTAACATACAAAAAGATATTAAAATAGGAGATATTGGTATTTCGCAACTATCTCTTGCGAAATATAAGCCAGAAAATGAAGATATATGGCATCATCTTGCTCAACGTAATCAACTTGATGAATAAGCTTTTAAATATGCTAGTTGTAACTTTTTTGGTGAGTAATAATTTATTTTTATTTAGCGTTAATCAAATTTGAAAAATTTTCTTGGTTAGATTTCATTCTAGGTCGAACATTTGATGATCATGGTGATATGACTAAAGCACGTCGATATGGTTGGACAACAACAGTTGATACTAGTAAATGTTATTTTCAATGTTTTGATCGACTGAAAAAGATGAAAGTTATTCCATCAAATTAAATTTTATTGATTCTACTTTTTAATCGAGCTTTTTCTTTGTAAAACATATACTCATGCATGTTGGTAGTTTAAGAATAAGAATATTAACCAATCCAAATTTTTATTAAGAAAAATAAAAATATTTATTTTTCAGTAATGTTATCCATCTATTGATTTGAAAACAGTCTTTTGTGTGTAAAAAAAACAAATCATATAATTGAAACAATTCTTTTTATATGGCAATAAACTTTGTTTCTTCTTTCGTTAGTATCGATCGAAAAATTCAAGTATATTATTACTTATAAAAGAAACGATATTCAAAACAAGAATATTTAGAAACTTTAAAAACAGAAAAAAACTAAATTAGACTTATTTTAGATCTCATTGATTTTACTCTTTGACGAGTCACAAGAAAAAAAATGAAACGTAATATCCGTATAATAGGACTTATTCATTAAAAATAAGAGTATTTTGAAAATAAACAATAATGAAAAAAACATACGTATCTAATTCATCATTTAGGAAATATTTAACTATTTTTAGAATGTTCTAATAGAAAGAAACAGAAAGACTGTTATCGTTCATTTTCAATGGTTGATTTTTTTTTCGCCATAAAGAAAACTACTTCTATTTCGCTTTAAAAGTAAAAAAAATTGGCGAGATGCAATATTTTCGCTTGACAAAATCAAAATTTTCACATTATTTTGCTTTTCTTGAAAAAGGAGTCTTTGACAAAAAAAAGTTGAGCGTTGTCCCTGTTTCCTAAGCAAAGTACGTTCGATTCCATTGAAACATTTGGGTATGGATGGAATAGAGACTTTGCCCACACCCCGACTCACCACACTCATACCCTTTGTCATCTAAGATTTTATCTTTTCCTGCTAACAAAAAAATTCAATTTTGACCGCAATATATGTATAACATAGATTTTATTCCACAAATGAAGAAGAAGACACAAAATAACATGAATGATGAAAAATTGGAAGGTTTTCAATTTCAAGTTTTTTTCTTTAAAATACTCAAACGTAAAGCATAAAATCTCAAAAAATCAATGCACCACCCATTATGTCTGTAGATATTTATAGAAATTCAGTTATTCGATTTACATTAATGTAAGATAAAAAGAATTCTTTTCATTCATTGTATTCAATCATAATTTGAGATTAAAAAGAAAGCTTTAGGAACAGTGTTAAAGAACAAAAACGAATATAGTTGCAACAGTGAAACGATCCAAAAATTTGACACAATTGCTATTGAAAAACTAATAACATCGCCCGTATACACTAATCTTTATTAGTTAAATATAGCATATTCAAAATCGGTGTTTTCATTATAAAAATAAAAATCAAATTTTATATAATGAAAAATCAGTTTTGTGAAACGAATCACTCTTATATTTCAAGCCATCTTTTGTATTTATGTAGCACTTTGTGTACATTTATATCTAGATACTACTATATGCATATCTCTATCTCGTCAGTTGAAAGGCAAGTGAACCAAGTCTCAATGAACGTTACTTGTATATTTAATCGAAATTCTATTTCAATAATGTAGAGAGACTTAACTTCAGGTTTCTTAAAAATTATAATAAGGTAAGAATTCATATTAAAAATGAAATCGCATCAAAGTGAAAGCTTTTCAACTAAAAACATAATTGCACATTATAAATTACGATAGAAAGTAATCCAATGAATTTTTGTTTATTTTTTTTTTAAATCTTTTCCAATTCATTCGGCTTTTCTTGTCGTATTGCTTAGTTCATCTTGTGGTTATTCTATTTCTTGATGCATGAACACACTGCAACTAACTCATCAAGTGTAAAACTATGTTCTGGTGAATAGTAACAATTATCTTTGGCTTATTTAATGCAATGTATCAAAGCACCAATACGAGAATTCATAGATGCCAATGTTTTTCTATCCGAGAAAAACAACTCTTTCGTTTTGCTAGCCGTTAATAATTGAAAACTTTTATTTTGAGAAACAATATCTTTAGACCGATCGATTGTTTGTATTTATTTTGTTTTGTCAGATATTCGAATTATAGATTTTAATTCTTTAAAATGCTATAGAGTAAATATTGTGTCAATACGGATCAATGTAAGTCAAAACTATGTTTCACATTTGTACCCATATGCTAATACTTCTAATTAATCTATGTAAAAAGTAAATCGATTTATCTTATAGTTTTATTTTATGAAGACAAAATAAAGAGAATGTTTTTTGACGGTCAAAATCAAATTAAAAATAGCAATACTGTTATCGATCCGTATATACTTGGATTCAGTAGCTTAAAATGTTCTGTAAATAATCCTTTTCATGTCATTCATTTCCGGAAAAACAATAATGTTTATATATATTAGATAAGACATTCAAGAGACAAAAATGACATACTAACATTGCTAATGTATGTAAATCAACATACACATTAGAGTGTAACGTTAAATATAAAATAGTATGTTTTTTATGATCTGTGCAAATAATACGTTTTTAAATTTAGTCTTGTAAATAATAACTGAGTTCGAGTTTAAAATATTAATCACCAAGAATTTTCGATTATGATTTCAACTTGTATTTTAGTACAATTTAGTAGCAAACAACACACACTTCTAACCGAAAAACTAGTCCTAATTATGGAATTATTGGTAAATAATAATCAATTAATTTAAAAACAAGTATTGAGTTATATTATCTTTTGAATCCTGAAAGACAAAGATTATTGCTTTTGGAAAATTCATATGAAATTTATTTATTTCATATTATTAAATTCAAATAATAGTGGTTTAAGATGTTTAAAGAGTATAAACGATTGAAATTCTCCGAAACCTTGTTAAAAAATCGAACTAACAGAGTCATAGTAGCTTACGTAAACTATAACGCCTAGTTTTCTATCATTCAAAATCTTGAATTAAATAAAAAAAGTTGTAAATAATGCAAATTCGTTTTATAATTTCAAAGGTTTTAATCCATAAATAATATCATGTAAGAAAACTTAAACATAATGATTCGAACTTATTGAATAATACATAAGAAGAAAAGAATAAGTTATTTTTTTAATGATAAAATCGTCATTCAATTGATAATTCCTTTTGTTTTCGTAAAACAATGTAATAGTACAAACTTCAATATTAATATAGAAACAAAATTGGTTATTGATGTTTATAAATTGAATACAAAGATGAAAGAGTCCATCCATAAAAGTCATTCAAGTAAAGATGGAACGCAGGAGGTCAGCAAAAACCTAACAGGAATCAGACACATCTGAACATCTCGATACTTATTATGATTTTTTTCAATTTTTTAAGAGCATTTTTGACGAAATTTTTGAAGTTATATTGGTTTTGATCAGCATTTTAGAAAGAACAATTTCTCAGAATTCTACCTATGACGCATCATTTATGAACAAATCATATATTTTAGTTATTTAATACAAAAAACGAGTATATTTGACCAAATAGATTCTTTCTAACAAAATTTTGAAAACTGGATGTCCTCAAGAGAGGAGATGGAAAAAGGCAATTTTTACCTGAACATCCTTTAATAGATAACTCCAAAGAGAGATATAGTTTCACATATTTTCATTTAATCTATAATCTTGACTATTCTTTTTTTGAAAATCATATGTCTTTTTATAAGCAATAAATATATCAACATAAAATAATTATTTACCAATCGAATTTCATATATGATTTAATTTTTCATTTTCAAAGCATAATATTTTGTGTTTCTATTTCTTCTTGAACAACATACACGGAACATACACACGCACACACAGATACAGAAACAGACAAATAAAGGATTCCTATCTACAATAAACGATTTTGTCAATACCCCGAAAAACAAAAAAAGATGAATATCAAAGACTGAATTGACAGAAAAAACAAAACAACAACAACATATAGAAATCGGTTTTTTTTTCTTTGTTTTCTCGAGTCATCTAAGACAAGATCAATCATGACTATTCATATGGCCTGTTGAAATATGTTATTCTTCCGTCTATCTGACACGAGTACGAAATAAATTTAAATTATGAAGAAAAACAAACGACGAAAAACAAAAAATACAGTCAGGTAGAAAGAGAAAGAGAGAGATTTAATTAAATTGTACATGAATTTTTTGTTTTCATTAAGTAACAATTATTGTTGAAGTTGATGTCGATGATGATACTGTTGATATTGATAATTGTTTACATCGTGCACATTTAAATTCTTCTTTTTTCTTAACACTTGTTAAACCAACACAAACAAGATGAAACCATCGTTCACATGCATCACAACAAACCCCTTTTACATTTTAATAGAAAATTTAGATAGAAAAAAAAAACAAATTCTTTTAAAATAAATTATATTTACATTTAATTGATGATCCACTAGGTTTTAAACATGTTCCACCATCAACTGCACATTCATCTTCAACTCCACCAACAATAGTTCCTTTTTTTGTTTGATCATTATCATCATCTGATATAAGTAATGGATTATTATCATGATCAATATCAGATTTAGGTGACGATTTTATTGATGTTTGTTGTATATCAATCATTGATGAAATATAAACAACAGGTGCAGATGTTCCTAATTGATTATCTGATAAACGTTGATCAGATAATATTGATTTACGAGAACGTTTACGTCGTACAGTTTTTTCTTTAAGAATAATGAAAGAAAATGAAAATACTTTTTTTTGTTCTTTTAATACCTGTTTTAGAAAGAATTTCATATGATTTTCGTTTACGTATTATTGTTGATTTAGGTTTTTCTGTTTGTGAACGAGCATTTTTTGGTTTCTAAGAATAATGAGAAAAATCTTCTTTTGTCTTTTTTATGATTTATTTAATTATATTTTAAACATACATCTGATGACAAATTTGATCGTCGTGATGAATTAACTAATTTTGTAAGCAATTTTATTTGATCAACATAAATTTCTAATAGACCACCTTCAATAAGTAAATTTTCTAATTGATTTTCAGCTAAATTATTTAATGGGCGAGATGCTATATGAAGAAAAATAAGAAGATTTTAAAAAAAGAAAACAAAATAAAAATTACTTTCAGATTCGAAATTTCGTGATTGTTGTTTGTTTGAATCATTGACAAATTCATCCTAATAGAAAAAACAAAATATTTTTTTAAAAATCTTGTTCAATAAATCAAGTCTCCGATGAAAGACTTTATAAAGAATAGAATCACTAGAATACAATGTCTAGACTTGATCTCATTACGTGAAATTGCAATAGATATCCATTCAAAATTATATTTAAGAATTACGAACGATTCAACTCAATCAGAGATTCCAAAGTTTCACTTGCACAATAAATTTTTTTCAAAGATGATTTTCCTACTATCATCTTATCAAAGTCTTGGAAGATTTCATTGGAAAGTCAGTCGAAAAGTCTTAATATCACATTAAGAAAAATTACAATAAGGCTAAAAATTTGATTCTATACCTAAACACTTTACTCTACAATGTGGAACAGATTTCATACAAATCCAAGAACTTGATTGAATATCGCTATTAAATTTTGACATTATTCATTACTTTACTTTTACAATTTAACTACTCATGTCTATGAAAATACATTTAAATAATCATTTCATATTGCAAGACTGAATAGAATTGTATAGTATAACATATATTTAATCTTACCTTAATATTTTTATTTTCTTGTTTGACTGTACTCAATTCACGTAGAACAGGTGAAGCAAGAAATGCTCTTAAAATAAAATACATCAACATAAATTTTTTCAAAAATTCTTTTTTTTTTCTATTCTTTTACTCGGCTTTTTCTTGCCATGCAATAGCTCGTTCTGTTAAACACTGTAATATTTCACCTTCAGGTAATCGAACTGTTAATTTTTGTAAATTTGCAAGAAGTTTAACTACATCTTGAAGACGTGGTCTTCGTGATCGAATACAAAAATCACATATCCACCATACAGATGTATTAACATCTGAACCATGATAAGGTAAACAATGGCCTTTTCAAAAAAACAAAAAACAAGTTTTCCATTAGGAAAAAAAAACATTATATTAACATACGATGATAATATTCATTACATAAGTCACATTGAAGCATTAATTCAGAATATGGTTTTTCACATATACAATATGTTAATGATAAATCAAAACGTTTCTTTTGATTATTTTCACGTAATTCATTAAGACATTCAATTTCTTTCATTGTTGCTTCTCGATAAACTTTATACTAAATAAAACTCCATAAATAAGATTGTAGAAAAAAAAATTTAACTACAACATATTTATAGTGATTTTAATAGCCAATGAAATTTTCTATCGAATACATCCTATAGCAAATCGGACACGGTAAATCTTCAGATTCCAGAAGCAATTTTTTTAGTAATGCTATTTTAAAAAGCACAAAATTCTGAATAAAATGACGGATCGTTGCATTTCCTATGATCTCCTCTCAAAAGTTATAAGCATCACAAAAAAAACGAAATCTATCAAAAACGTGCCTTGTGTCAGTTTTTACGATAACTTTTAACCTTTTCAGAGAAGGTCATAGAAAATGCGACGACATCTTATTTTGTTCAGAATTTTGTGTTCTTTAAAATGACATTGTTAAAAAATAGCTTCTAGGATCTGAAGATTGACTGTGTTTGATTTGTTATAGAATGTATTCGATAGAAAATTCCATTGACTATTAAAATTATTATAAATAGATTGTTGTTAAACTTTTTTCCATCATCTGATATTGTTAAAGAATTTTTAAATTTAAATTTTTCTTACCACAGTTTTTGGATCATTCTCATCACTAGCCAGTACTTTAGCGATTGTATCATCTAAAATTCCAATTGATTCATTAATTGGTCCATCACCTGTTATTCGTTTTGAAGCTTGTCGTTTTTTTGTTATTGTTTTTGGTGCAACACTTATACGTGGTGTAATCATCTATTTAAAAAATTTTAAAAACAAAATTCTTTTTTTTTTTTTCGTTTTTATTTAAAATTTCAACCTCAATTAAAGTTAAATTTGAATCTGGTCGACGAAAAACTGTTTGTGTTTTTTCAAGCCATGAACGTGCTTGTAAAATAGTTTGTTCAATTAATTTTAATGGTTCCAAATCAATATGAAAATGTCGAGCGTGTTCATATAATTGTTCATATGAAGATAAAAATGGATAATGTTCACCTTGTTGCATTTGTTCAAATTTTTCATTCCATATATGACATTCACTAATTAAAGTTTTTATTTTATCAATTGAATTTAAATGAATATTTGCTTCATCAGCACTTTTAACAAATTGTTCTAAAGTACTTAATGTTGGACGTGGCCTAAAGAATAAGAAAGAATATTTTTGATAAAAGAAGACTATCGAGATTTATCTATTGCTTTTATGCATGAGAGAAAACTACTACATGAATTTTGTTTTTGATATAACGTTGCAATGCAATATCGTAGAAATGTTAGGCAAAAAAAAAAATAAAAGAATTTGATCGAAAGTTTTTTTGTTTTTTGAAGATCATAAAAGTCTTAGAACAATAGGTAATAGGAAAGTCTTCCGCAACAACTTCAATCACAATATATTTGTTTGACTTTTTTGATTATCAACTTTCGATATTCTCCAGCATTATATATATAACTTTTGATTACAACGACGGCTTTCATATGATATTAAAATAATTGATCAAGACATATAAGAGATTGAACAGGAAATAGTTTAGTTGAAAAATTGATATGGCATTTATGATGTGAAAACAAAGTTTTCTAACAATTTCTCTTTTGACGTAGACTTGAAGTTTTTTTTTGTCTATGATCAATAGCTAAGGAGAAATCAGTGGTATCGGAAGATGTTATAATAATATTTATATCCGCTATAGCAAACTTTTTTATATTGTATGAAGTTTTTCTAAATTAAAAAAAAACTGTGAAAGAGTTATTCAATATCTTTTGTTCTAAGGCAGTGATGACCTTCAAAAAAATATTTCCGATCAAAGTCTTTGTACTAGACAAATGCAGAACTTTTGCTCCGTCCGTTATAATAAAAGATGACAAGATTTAGAAAAAAATAAGTTATAAAAGCTGCTCTTTACGTGTATTATTGAGTTTTATGAATTAGACAGATTGATGTTTAGAGTTTGTAATAAAGATAATATTTTGTTAAATGAATAGTTTGATTTATACAGAACTTTATTTTATTTTCTTTCTTCTATCCTTAAAAGAAATTAAAATTAATTTTCAAAAGTTAAAATTTTCTAAGTTTATTAATAATTAATCAATCGTCATCAAAATAATTATATCATTTAAAAATTTTTTCTCAATAATATTTCATAATTTTTTCTTTTAAACTTAAATTCTATTCAATTGTAAGACTTATCATATAATCTAATACTAATATAGTTCTACTGAAATAACTTACTCTTCTTTAGTTAATTGTCGAGATTTTTCATCCCAATATTCTAATTGTTGTAATTGTATTTGTAATTCATTAATTTTTTGTTGAATTTGTTGATGTAATGCTTGAAATGTTTGTCCAGATGATATTAATGATCGAAGTTTACTTGGTGATATTGTTCGATTTAATGTTTTTTGTACAAGTTCATACCAAATACTAGCTTGATAGAATAATTTTAAACGTTCAATAATTGGTAATTCAATATGATATTGATTACTACGTTCAATATAATTTGAATAAATATCCGTTGATTGAAGTTTATCTGATTGAAGTAATGTTTTTATTTCATCTTGATAATGAAGACAATCAGTTAAAATATTCTAAAAGAAGAAATTTTCAATTAATAATAATCATTAGACAAAACAAAAAAAAGAACCATCATATATATATATATTACTTGAATAGTTTTCATTTCATTAAATGTAATACCAATTGATTTTACTCGATTTTTTAATTGATTTATATCATTTAATGTAACTTTATTTTCATCATTAAAATTTTTTTTCTTTTTATTTAAATCATCATCATTATTATTATTTTCTATTAATTCATCTCTAGAATAAAATAAATTATTTCATCTATTAAATAATATTATTATTTTATTCTTACTTGGATGTTATACGTTTTAAAATATTTTTTGCCATTTGTCGATATTCAATAGCTTCAGCTAATTTTTCTTCCATTTTTATACGAATATCATCACGTAAACATAATACACCAGATGTCGTATGTTTTTCAATATCATTAAAATCTATCATACAAAATATTGAAATCGTATTCTATGATTAATCAAAACTAAGCAAAAGGTATAACTTATGAGGAGCGCGACGCTCTTTTTTCTAGCACTCAATCATTCTTCGCCCCCTATAGTGTGCATTCAGGAGAACATTAGGTAAAAAAATGAAAGTTACTGTTTCATCGATTCAACCAGCGATATATACATATATTGTAAGACATGCTCCAATGCTCCATCTAATTGGGTAAAAATTTTTGTTACGAATTGTTCAGCAGAGTGGAACAACTAGATTTCAAAAATTAGCTTGAAAACACTGATATCGATGAGAAAATTAAACGATCTGATAGACGCATCAAGTAGATATTCTGCAACTGAATATTGTCTAGTATCGATTATTGAAGAAATCTTTTAATTTGAATGTATAATTTTTTTCTGAAATTAGTTTTCGGAATGATTAAGCTCAGGAAATAGCGAATTCCAAGGGAATCCTGAATTTCGGATTCTATAAAATTCTAGAATTCCACTATTTACTCGTTCAAAAATGCACACTATCCCCCGTCTATCTCTGAAAACTAAAGGTAAAATTGTTTTCGATTTTAATTTACAAAAAAGACTATATCATTCTTTATATCGAAAAAAAAACGAAACATCATTGATTTATCGTTTCATACCGATAACATTTTGGTGATCATTTGAAATAAGTCGATTAACAAGTATTTTCCATTTTTGACAAAGATCAAGACGTTCACGTAATGCATCAAGCATATTTGACATTTCATCAATTGTATAACGATACCATAAACAATATTTTTTTGGTGAACATGAACATAATTGATCAACATGATTTATACAAACAAGATTATCTAAAATTGTTAATTTATCAGAAAAAAAAAGAAATATTATAAACATAAATAAACATACTTGGTTTACATAAACAAGATATAGCTGATAAGAAACATGTTGTTTTACAAGCATCACATTGTCGTTCATCATCAGGCATTAATTCAAAACAAACTCGATCACCATCTGTTACTCCCTTTGAAAAACAAAACGATTTTATTTTAGAAAAAAAAAAAATAAGAAATTTTTTTTTTATTAACAAACTTGTTCGTATGCTAATTTTCGACTATTTTTTTCTTGTTTAACAATATAATCAAGTTCAAATTTTGTTGCATCACCTATAGCTGGATCAAGATATTGACATTCTGATGCAAGTTTACATATTAATTCATCATGTGAAAATACACTATAACGTTTCATTTCTTTATAATGATCCATTGCACAACGACCCATCGGAAGCTAAAATATATGTGAAATAAATATCAATTAAAAATACTTATATGTATAAAAATTTACCCAATCAGCTGGACAAAAATTATTTGCTTCAGCAAAATTAAAACCTTGATTAAAACCTGCATGATAAGCACGAGGAAATGTTATAACAAATTCTCCAGCATGTTGATGTGTTCTAACAACTGGTACTCCATCATGCATTAATACTGATGGATTCATTGTTGTAACAAGATGATGAAGAAGATCAGGTGTTTTAGAAAATAATTCTGGAGCATATGATTTCATACAGTTTTCTAATTTTTCAGCACTTGAACCCGGTACACCATACCACGTTTTTGGTTCACCCCTAAACAAAGAGTTTTTAGTACAATTCTTGCAGGTTAAAAATATTAGCTCTTGCTGCTAATCACAGGAAGATTACTTTATTTTATCTATTTTGGGACACATTTATTCACTATCTTTTTACTTTATCCTCGAGAAATGCAATAAGGAAGTAGTAACGAGACGTTATTGATATATGGTCTTTGATTGCATATTAGCAACGTCTGTCACAGTCTGTGGGAGTTCAAATTTTATACCCCTAAAGAATGTTCTATAGGTTCTGGGCCTCAACGAAAGTTCATTTATACGTAAACAAAGAGTGATCCGTAGCTAACTGTACCTATATGAGCTTCAAGTGCTTAGGACAATGTTTTAAATGACATATTATTCGATGACATTATCTCTTGTAATATTAGTGATATAAACAGAAGAAACGTGATAATTAAAATCTCGAAATCGACCAGTATTTTTTTTCTACAGACGTGTTAATAAACTATGAATGCATCATATATAACGTAACACAATTATACAATCTGATACGTAGTATCTAAGGGTGAGTATAGTTATCTGCTGGACGAGAGATCGTCGGGTTGATTCTGGACCCACACTCTACTTGTCAGGTTTTATCTGTTTATATTACTTTTATTATAAGAGATAATATCATCAGATAATATGTCATTTAAAATATCGTTCTAAGTATTCGAAGCTCATATATATAGTTAGGTAGGAATCATTTTTTGTTTACATTTTTCGTTAAGGTCCAGAATTTATAGGGCACCTATTATACTTTAACATTTATGTTAGATTATGTTTCACAAAAAAAAAACGGATTATAATAAAGAATTATCTTTTTATGATTTTTTTTGCACATACCAATGAAGATAGTTAATTGAATATGACCAATGATCTTCAACATGCCAACAAAAACAAGCAAAACACATACCAACATAAGCCCAAGGAACCTTTTTTTCGAAATAAAAATAAAAAACAAATACATAAATCTGATGAATTTATTAATAATTTTACTTTCATGCCAGATATATCAGCATTAATATATCGTAAAACAGATTTATAATGACAAGCAAAATTATTGAGATTCCATGGAGAATTGAGATATTTCTAAAGAAAAATTTTATATGAAAAAAAAAAACATAATTTTATTCAGGTGTTTTGGTTTCATTTACTTTATCATTTTCAGTTAAATCTTTTGTTCTTGTTGTAGGAAATCCACTACCTAATTCACCTGTTTGTAAATCTGCTCCATATTCAATTTTAACGGATGCATCCGGTAATGAAAGTATACGCCAAAATTCTTGTTCAACATCATCACACGATATTTCCTAACAATTTATTTAAGAAAAAAAAAAACTTTGATTTTTTTTCTCTAAGAAATAATGACATACTGATAATGGCTTTTTAAAATAATTTCGTTTAAATTCATCAGCCATTGCACCAAATTCTCCTAATGTATATTCTTTTCCTGATTGTTCAAATCCATAAGCATCCGTTGGTGTTGCTGTATGATATAACTTTAAAAAAAAAATCATTGTTTTCATATGAGAGGGAAAGAAAAAAATATTAATATTTAATTTACTTGTGCAACACATTTAGGACATCGCCATTGACCACGAGGAATTTCGATTAAAGCTGGAATAAGACAATATGTATGATAGCAATTATCACATATGTCACAAATTAATAAATAACTATCATCATCACCACGTGTACAAGATTTGCATACAAAATTAGCAAACTAAAAACAAATTATTAATTCTTCTTTTTTTTAATTGTAATTTAGAAGGTCAATATTTGTCTTTGTTTTACTGTTAGTAATGAAAAATTTGTCATTTTCATTAAGCATTTAAAAAAAAATGATGGCACAATAAGCAAAAGAATAAATAATAAAAATTCTTTGTAAATCATCATTCCGTTTTTATATTAGTTTAGTGGATACATTGTTTTGCATTTGTCTATGGATGTTAGTAGTTATTTCAATATTAAATAGATCAAGTTAAAGTAAGAGAAAAAAAAACCATTCTTCTACGTTGCAAATTTTCACAAATCCATTTAAGATATGCCAAGTATTGGCCTAGTTTATTTACAACAACTTGTTTCTATCCGATCGTTATATAATATTCTTAGTTTTAATCATAATGATGTCTTCTATATTTTACATGTTTTGATTCGTCAAAATTTTTAATGTAACTGAAAATTTAATCCATTCCATTTCTGTGCTTCATGGATTTATCATACTATTTCTCTACAAAGGGATTACCTGAACTAGCACTCACACTGTTTTGGCCTATCTCGGTGAGATTAGCAAGAGTCTAAAAGGATTCGTTCCCCGGTGCCTTTGCCACCGAGTTATGATCAGTTTACTGGATTTTTTATCTAAAATTTTGCCTATAGATAGGCTTAATGACTTCTGAAAGTTTTAATCGAAAAAAAAATGTTCCTTCGTCACAAAAATTGAATTCACTTGAAAATTCAATAACTTGACGAATGAACATTTAAAACTTTCAGGATATTCTAAGACTCAAAATATCTATCCTTAGACAAAATTTTGAGTCGAAAATCTCGTAAACTAATCATAACTTGGCGTCAAATTCGGATAGTACGCTCGTTAGATATTCAATAAAATGTGTTGATTTTATAGAAAATATTCATATGTATGATAAATTCAATTGCAGAAAGTGTTATCTGTAAAATTGTTTTATTTTTGTCGTGCATTCTATAGATTTTACTTGCGATTAATCATTAAAAAAAAAGAAAATATAAAATTTTATTTTCTTACCGGATCAACATTATTTGTAATTGATGGTGGTGAAA